>OW569403.1:102117433-102327928 GCA_937654795.1 Cistogaster globosa | reverse complement strand
TATTATTATTATTATTATTATTATTATTATTATTATTATTATTATTATTATTATTATTATTATTATTATTATTATTATTATTATGATGGGGCTAAGCTCAGGCTACCATTGGGGTCGCAGGTGGCGGATAGCGACTAGCAGCATTCTTGCAGCCCCCGACCAAGAGCGTTAGGAGTGGAGGGCACGTACAAAAAATACGTTCTGATACCCAGTGAAACTCAGGTGAAGAAGAAACAGGCGACCATTTGCTTCGAAGTGCTTCTTCCACGAACAACTTTCGTTGGATTTTGATCGTCTTTGAAGACCCACACGGTCGATTGTTGTTTCGTTTCGGGCTCATACGCATAGATCCATGATTCGTCACCTATGACGATCTTATAAACGTCTTTTGAAGCACCGCAATCATATTTATGCAACATTTCTTTGCGTCAATCGACACGAGCCTTTTTTTGAGCGACTTTCAAATTGTGCGAGATCCAATGAGAATAAACCTTTTTTTACGGCCAGGTTTTCATGCAGTATCGAATGTATGCTGGTGGAAGAAATATCCAAGGATGTCTCTATCTCTCGGTATGTCACATGTCGATCTTGCATTATGAGTTCACGCACGGCATCAATGTTCTCTGGCACAACAGCCGTTTTTAGACGACCTTCAGGGAATTCGTCTTTGAGCGAGCTTCGGCCACGATTAAATTCATTATACCAATTTTTCACAGTGCTATAGGATGGTACTTCATCGCCATACAAAGATTTAAGTTCCTCAATGAACTCTTGTCCTGATAACCACGTCGAAAGTTGTGAAAAATGATGGCACGAAAATGTTTACGAGTTAATTCCATTTATTTCTATATTAATTTTTTTAAGTCACTGTAAACAACACAAATAATGGTCGTACGTCAAAACGTTTTGAGTACGATTATGCTTAAAAATTACAAACTTTCCAATGGAAATGCCAGATTGCACTTGGCAGCACTCAGTGTTGCCAGGCCAGAAATATATATAGCAGCCCTCGTATTATTATTATCATTATTATTATATTTATTATTATTATTATTATTATTATTATTATTATTATTATTATTATTATTATTATTATTAATATTATTATTATTATATTTATTATTATTATTATTATTATTATTATTATTATTATTATTATTATTATATTTATTATTATTATTATTATTATTATTATTATTATTATTATTATTATTGTTATTATTATTATTATTATTATTATTATTATTATTATTATTATTATTATTATTATTATTATTATTATTGTTAATATTATTATTATTATTATTATTATTATTATTATTATTATTATTATTATTATTGTTGTTATTATTATTATTATTATTATTATTATTATTTTTATTATTATAATTATTATTATTATTATTATTATTATTATTATTATTATTATTATTATTATTGTTATTATTATTATTATTATTATTATTATTATTATTATTATTATTATTATTATTATTATTATTATTGTTATTATTATTATTATTATAATTATTATTATTATTATTATTATTATTATTATTATTATTATTATTATTATTATTATTATTGTTAATATTATTATTATTATTATTATTATTATTATTATTATTATTATTATTATTATTGTTGTTGTTGTTGTTATTATTATTATTATTATTATTATTATTATTATTATTATTATTATTATTATTATTGTTATTATTATTATTATTATTATTATTATTATTATTATTATTATTATTATTATTATTATTATTATTGTTATTATTATTATTATTATTATTATTATTATTATTATTATTATTATTATTATTATTATTATTATTATTATTATATTTATTGTTATTATTATTATTATTATTATTATTATTATTATTTTTATTATTATTATTATTATTATTATTATATTTATTATTATTATTATTATTATTATTATTATTATTATTATTATTATTATTATTATTATTATTATTATTATTATATTTATTATTATTATTATTATTATTATATTTATTATTATTATTATTATATTTATTATTATTATTATCATTATTATTATTATTATTATTATTATTATTATTATTATTATTATTATTATTATTATTATTATTATTATTATTATTATTATTATTTTTATTATTACAATTTATTACAATTTATTACTATTTATTACAATTTACTACTTTATATTACAATTTATTACAATTGTTAAAGAAAAGTAAAACACCATATAATGGAAATATTGCATAAATTGAACACACAATGCTATTGACAACGGCCGATGCAAAAGTCTGCAATGCTTCAACAGATACAAAAACAGTGAGGTGTTACATTTGCCGACAAACTTCAAAAGAATTTAACACATTGCAGAAAAATATTCCTGAAAACCCTGAGGCTTTAAATTTTGAGCTATCAACTTTACACGCACGCATACGCTTTTTAGAATCGATACTTCATCTTTCATATAAACTGACACTTCAAAAGTGGCAAGTAAGGAGCAATGCAGATAAAGCACTTATTAACGAAAGAAAGATAATCATCCAGAAGAGGCTTAAGAAAAAGATGGGGCTACTTGTAGATATTCCAAAACCAGGATATAGCAACACTAATGATGGCAACGCATAAAGAAGATTTTTTCGGATCCAGCAACTGTTTCGAAAAGAACTGGGATAAATGAAGAACGAATCAAACGCCTGAATATAATATTGGAAACAATAACTAGCGGGCACCGCATTAATATTAAAAAAGTTGATGAATATGCACATAACACAGTCGAAATGTATGTGCAGCTTTACAATTGGCATCCCATGAGTCTAACGATGCACAAAATTCTAATTCATGGCGGTACTGTAATAATGCAAGCAATCTTGCCCATTGGACAATTGCCAAAAGAAGCTGCCGAGTCCTAAAATAAGCACTTCAGATAATATCGTGCTAAATATTCGAGAAAACTCAGCAGAATCGATACAAATCGAGATGTTCTAAATAGGTTATGTTTGAAAGATAAAAAAGCCTTTTACATCAGATACTATTAAACTACTTTTTCCGAATACGGATAATGCCGCCCATGATGAAATACTTATGACATGATCATAATTTTGTACTTTTTAATTAATTTAATTTTTTCATGTGATGAGTATTTATTAATATAATATAAATATAAAAAGTGAGTATGTTTTTGTTTATTTGGTTGTTTATCTCTTATAGGAAGCCAAGCGAGACCTATTTTTTAAATAATTAATATTGGATAAATTTTATTTATTTATTTTATTTATTTATTTATTTAACCGAGCCCATGAGGGCCATATATGGTTAAAAGTATTTACATAAAAAATGTACAAGAAATTAAAAATTAAAAGAAGACTTATATAGCTAATTGAAATAAAGAAAAAAAAAACATTGTAAAAAGGAACACCAAACTACTGAGATGCCAAAAACTCGCCAAAAACAAATTTCGCTTTGGAAATAATTTTTCTAAAAATACACAACAATCGTGTAAGTAAATATATATATATATATATATATATATATATATATATATATATATATATATATATATAATTAAATTCTCTTTAAAATGAAAAAAATGTCGGTGGGTGGTTGGTGGGTGTCAAAAATAACACTAACCCACCAAATTTTCTTTATTAAACTAAGCTAAAACTAACAAAAAAGTTAGCTTTTAAAACAAAAAACACGCTCAATAATTATGGCCAGCTTTTTGGGTCAAATACTCCTCTGTGCAATCCTCCAACTGAATCTATCACTTCATAGTCTTTTTCTTCTTCATGTAAAATGTTTTCTTTTTGTAGTCGACATAATCTAAGTCTATACGAATGACAAATCCTTTTTCATGTTGAAATTATCATGCATAGTTTAAGTTCTTTTACTTTTTGTAAGGATTTTTTTTTATTTTTTACACTTTTTATGACATCATATTTCAAAACCCAAAAGAACCTGGGGTAAAATTTTTTGTAAAGAAAATCTTTCGAAAGCGAAGCTAGTGTTGGTCATAACATAGAGGAGAAAATCTTTATGTACCACTCTTTAGTAAGCGAAGCCGGTATTAGACATACCATAGAGGAGAAAATCCTTGCGCCCGGTTAAAAGCTGGCTACGCAGAAAATCTTTAATTTAATATTTTATCCTTCAAATTACAATTTACACCCACTGACCAACTTTTTTATGTAGTATTGCCGCAATTAAATTAAATATTAAAACAAGCTTTTTTTTGTCGTTACACATTTTTTACTAAATTCCTTTTCAATTGAGAAGATATTGAAATAACTTTTCCAATGAAACTCGTATTGCCTCATTTCACCACAAAATACTCGATATATGCCATACTGTACATACAAACTTTGGAGGCCCGTAACTCCGAAACTGAGGGTCAGCCCAAATTTTCCATTTTTGATTTAAAACGGAATTTCAAATACTGTAGACAGCTATTTTTAATTTTAAAGTTGAGTCCGTTAACAAGATTTGTTCCCTCTGTATGTTCAATAACAAATTATGTTACTCGTGTACTATGGTAATAAACGCACATTTTTACATTTACAACCTTGACAAATAGATTGTGCTTCTTCTAAAAGATAAATAAATCCTCAAATCATTTTATTTCACATAACGGAAAAAATTAAATATGTTCTATATATTGTGTTCTTTAAATAATAATTACAATAGAGAATCTCTTAAAGTACCAAAATATAATTTTTATTTCATTTACATATTTTTCAGTTAGGACAGAGGATATTAAATGATTTACCTTTACCAAAGCCAATTTTAATGTTTTAACTTTTGTCTTATCATGTGCCCCTATTACGGTTTACAACCCAACCCTACCTTAGTTGAAATTTGGTATTATCAATTACAACTCAATCTGCAAAAAAAAATTTTAAGTTGAAATTACATTGTGTTTCAACTTTGTTGTGGCATTGCCGTTTAAAACGATGTGTTAACATCAGTTGTAACAATTACAACTAAAAATGTTGAATTGTCTTTTAGATGACCAAACTGAGTTGAGTTGTAAACCGTAATAAGGGTAATGGTTATGCTGACAAGTATGTTTACTAGCATTAACGCATTCTGTATGTATTGTTTTCGTGTACATCTGAGTGTTCACCCTTGAAGTGTACCTCAATATTAAAATCAAGATCACGGTTATTACGTTCATTGGGTTTCATTTTAAAATTTCCCTTAATCTCTTCGCCTTTTTTTACCGTCAAGTATTCGTCCAAATAAAAAACAGTCTGCTTCCAGTGTGTGTATGTGGCCTCTGGTGAAGTACTGAAGCCAAGACGTTTATGGCACTTGGTGAATTCGATATTGAAATATGTCACAAGAGCCTGCACAAAGTCGTTGCGTTTTATAATCAAGCTGAAGGCTGATGAAAATTCTAAATCGCTTTTTTTTACCGTATACAAGTCGACTTCCTTAATAAGGTAGGATGTGGATACTACCTGCTTTGGATCGACCACATCAACCAATGGTTCGGTAACAGCAACTTTACGAATGCAACTCATATCAAAGCCGTAAACATCGTCCCACCAGTTAATTTTCTCGTCTTTATACTGACGGTCTTCAATAGCCGTAATGTAAAGTGTTCCACGGTCTGGAAACATCATGCCATCTGATTTTAACCATTTGTCACGTGCAAATAAAACTGTATCCAACATTGACTCATAGAATAAACAGTATCTGAGGTAAAATATGAATTATCATTTTTGTTTTACAATGTATCCATAAATACCAACCCCATCCACTCAGATATTATGATGTCTACTTTTTTAATACCATTCGGCAATTCGATATCCTCAATTTTTCCCTTGACTACTTTAATCACATCATTTAAGTTATTGTCAATAACCACCTGTCGTGCATATTCGATAATATTCGAACAATCTACTGCAATAACTGTGGCAGCACCTGCTTTTGCTGCGAACATAGATAAAATCCCTGTGCCGCACCCAACATCCAACACCACCTGAAAATATTAAGCAATACATTGATATAATGCTAACTCTACCATCCAAATAATGCCCTTACCTTTCCGCGAAAAATGTGCTTATTGTGATACATGGCATTGCGGTAAGTTATGGTCCGGACTTCGTCTTTAAGCATCTCCTCGTGTATTCCAAAATGAGCATACGAATCAAAGTAGTAATCACGGGAAGTCATTTCTTCGGCCGATGACATTTTCTTGTTTCCATCAGTTGTCATCTTATTTGACGCGTTGTTTAATTTATCGTTGGCATTCTTGGTAGACTGCATTATATCTTCCGACTGAAGATGCAGAAATAAGAAAAGATCACACATAAATGTAATATGTAACTTACCATTTTCTATTTACCAAAGAAAAATAGAGGATTATAATTACGAAAAGATATGTAAACTAAGTTATCAATTACGCCTTCAACAAACTTGTTTTTATTTAACCCAATATTTTCTAGTTTTATTCTTCTAAACGACTTAATGTGTGCCATTCAATACCAATAATACAACAACGCGGTAGTGAAAGCGGAGTTTGTTCGAATGCAACATCAGTTGTGGTAATTTTGCGATTTTTACAAAAAATGTTACTAGAGAAAACAAGTTGAACATAACAATTTTTAGCGATTTTTTGTAAAATTCAAACTTTTCACATGCGGTCATCATCTGTTTTAGCTTTTACATACACATATTTTGTTTGCGTAAAAATTGAATTGAACAACTTAAGCTGGATTCACCCATTGTTTCCGAGCAAAATTTTTGTTCCGAAACATTTTTTTTATATGTAGTTTGACGTGTCTCTCTCTCTCTCTCAAAAAGAAAAACGTCAAACTACATATAAAAAAAAATGTTTCAGAACAAAAATTTTGTTCCGAAACAATGGGTGAATCCAGCTTTAGAATTGGACCAAGGCGATTCAATGTGGTCACGATGCCGAATTCCTATATTTTTGCCGTAACCGTAAATATCAACCAAAAAGGCGAATTAAATAATTTAATGTAATTTTGTTGATGCAAAGAACCAAGCTGATGTCAAAATTAGCTGACTGAACAAAAGGAAGTCTAAATCGATTTATCCTCCTGTAATCATTTGGTACTTCAAATGAATACCTCATATTTAATTTTTTTGTTTTAAAATTTAATTTTATAGAACACAATTTTTTGCTTTATAAAATTTTAAAATAGTAAATTTAAAATTATCTTAAAACTAATTTAACATTTTTTTTTCCGGCTTTTGGTTCATTTATTAATTTAATTTTTAAAAATTTTTAGAAAGAAAATATTATTTACAATTGTATGTAGACGCCAGCATTTAAAATACAGCATTTTCTGGATCGCCACATTCTTCGTCAGCATTCTTCGCATCTATCTACTTAGGTTGTATATCTTTCTTTGGAAAACGTCCGCATATATATGTAAATAATTTTTCTCTCTAAAATTTTTTTGATATTAAATTTAGTAATGAACCTAAAGCCGAAAAAGTAATTTTTAATTCATTTGTAATATATACGGTTCAAATGCTGACTGGGAAAAATTGACGAAAAGATTTAAAAAAACACGCACAGGGAAATCTACATTCATGCTTAACTGATCAATAGTTAATATGATATTGGAACAGCATCTTTAATGTTGTGAAGAAAACAAGTATGAATGATTAAAAATATAAACTGAATTTGTGATCATACCGATGGTTTGGTACGAAAGCGAAAACAAATGTACAATATGAGTTACAAGGAGAACAAAAAATGGTTTAGGTTGTGTGTGAACTTCGTTCCAACCAAAATAATATAGATAAGTTGGTTAAAAGGGTGATGTTTACAATATATAAAAAACACATATAAGAAAGTGGCGGTCCAAAAAATGCTGCATTTCATTCTGCTGGCGTCTAATTTTTCTTGTTTTCTATGGAAAACGGCCAAATACATTTTGAAATAATTTTTCTTTCTAAAAATGTTTAGAAATTAAATTAATAAATGAACCCAAAGCCGAAAGAGTAATTTTTAATTCATTTGTAAAATCCACAGATCAAATCCTGATTGGGAAAAATTAAACAAAAATTTTTTTTTTTAAAACTTTGACAACAACTTTGAACCAGAGCTGTAAACGAATGATTCATTTTTGGTTTTTAACTCACAGTGAATTAAAATGTATGAATGCATTTATCTGTTCCAAAAAATGAATTGAATTAAAATTTGAATGCATTCACAATGAATTTGAATTCTTGAATGCCATTCACTTGGCCACACAAAGTTAATGAATTTGAATTTGAATGAATTTATTATGAACAAAATTTGTGTGAATGCATTCCTTTCATCAGCCAAAAAATGAATTAGAATCTGAATGGATGTATTATGAATTTAAATGTCGTGAATGCATTTACTCGCCATCGAATTAAATGAATTAGAATTTGAATGCAATTATTGGGAGGAAAAAAATATTGAAGGAATTCATTTTTTTTACAATAATTCTTTTAAGTTGAAAATTATACAGCGTGTGTTTTACTACGTCGGCCATGACATAAGCTGCAGAAAAGTTAACGGGTGTTATATCGGGCATGATAAACGCTGTAGAAAAGTTAAAGGGTGTTACAAAATTGACATTATTTTTACGATTATAGTGTTATCTTTTGAACTACAAAAGATAAAAACTTTAAATTTACGTAGTGTATGTTACCACATCGGCCATGACAAACGCTATAGAAAAGTTAAAGGGTGTTACGAAATTGACGTGATTTTTACGATTATAGTGTTATCTTTTGAACTATAAAAGATAAAAACTTGAAATTTACGCAGTGTGTGTTTTTAAATCGGGCATGATAAACGCTATAGAAAAGTTAAAGGGTGTTACAAAATTGACGTGATTTTTACGATTAGAGTGTTATCTTTTGAACTATAAAAGATAAAAACTTCAAATTTACGCAGTGTGTGTTTTTACATCGGCCATGATAAACGCTATAGAAAAGTTAAAGGGTGGTACAAATTTGACGTGATTTTTACGATTAGAGTGTTATCCTTTGAACTATAAAAGATAAAAACTTCAAATTTACGCAGTGTGTGTTTTTACATCGGCCATGATAAACGCTATAGAAAAGTTAAAGGGTGGTACAAATTTGACGTGATTTTTACGATTATAGTGTTATCTTTTGAACTATAAAAGATAAAAACTTGAAATTTACGCAGTGTGTATTTTTACATCAGCCATGATAAACGCTATAGAAAAGTTAAAGGGTGTTACATAATTGACGTGATTTTTACGATTATAGTGTTATCTTTTGAATTATAACAGATAAAAACTTGACATTTACGCACTGTGTGTAACAACATCGGCCATGATAAACGCTATAGAAAAGTTAAAGGGTGTTGCAAAATTGACGTGATTTTAACGATTATAGTGTTATCTTTTGAACTATAAAAGATAAAAACTTGAATTTACGCAGTGTGTGTAACTACATCGGCTGTGATAAACGCTATAGAAAAGTAAAAGGGTGTTGCCAAATTGATAAAACGCAGTGTGTTACTACGACGACTATGATAAAAGTTGTAGAAAAATTCGTGTTATTAATTATTTACCAAAAAAAACAAAAATATTTCATACCTTCACAAGCCGTTTACAATTTTTAAGAAATTAACTTTGTTAGAGTATATGGTGCTTAAAGTTACGGCGTAATTTAATAAATTCGCCTTGGTTTTGTTCATTGTTTTATTTGTCCACTTCTTAGGTACCTTAAAGTGAAAGTAAACAACACGCATTGAACCATTCTGTCAAATAACACTACGTCTTGACGAACCGTTGATTTGTTCGCACATGAACAAAACGTCGGCAGAAGTGGGAGCCACAGGCACAGGGTATACAGAGGTGAAACCCTTGGCACTTGAAAAACAATATAATCAGGTTTTCTGTAGGTTCTCAAGAAAGAGACAAATATAGTGCTATTTTATTACGAACAAAAACTAGATATTTTACAAGAAAACATAAAGCACAAAAAGTTTTAGCTACAAAAAAGTAATAAATTTCAGTGAAAATAAATAAATAAATTATTAAATTGTTAAAAAATATGATATGATGTAGTTTAACGAGACAATTGCAGCATTTAAAAGTGAAAACGTCTTTAAATCTGCAGTGTTTTTTGAACGCAGAAACTGTGACCTGTTGCAAAAATGCACCATCATTATTGGTGTGTTAACACACAAAATTAATCAAAAGTTGGAGAAAATTGAATTTACAAAAACATGAATTGATTTTGGAACAATGTATTTACACCATTTGCATAAAGATTTTGATAAAAAATTGTTCGAAGTTTTCAAGATGTTGGCTGAGGTAATAGAAAACATATATGACGATTGTCAATCAATTGTTACACAAAATCAACCAATCAATCAATTTGTTACACAAAAGGAATTAGAAGAATGGAATATGTATTAGGCAGCAATTAATTAAAAGCTAACTTGCATGGGTATGTAAAAATTTTTTTATGACCAAAAGGCAGATATAATTTTATCTCCTGATTTCTTTAACAGTTTCTTTATTGATGTTCGTTTGTATAACAAGGCCAAATCTATTGTGGATTCCTTTTGGAAGTGAACGTAAGCCTCGTTTGCAACTAAATACTAAGTAGCCCAAAGTAAATCTAGAGTTGGCGATTAAAATAGTTGCTAATCGGCTAAAGAAGCTGCAAGACAAGTACCTAATCTGTTGGAAACAATGGTTTTAAGGCGTTGTTTGAAAATGCTAGCTTTTGTGTTAAAAAAATCTGAGGAATATAAATTTTTGAAATTTGGAAAAATCTAAACAAAGAAAAAAAGAAGCGCATAGAAGTAGCAAGAGTTAATGAACTGCACGAAGAGGAGAATAAACCATACGAAGAAAGTGATGATGATGAGGACTTATTTGGTTTAAGAAGGAGCTAAAAATGTTGTTGCTAAAAATGTTTTTAAAAGGTATATATGTAATTGTTTCACGATCTAATTTAAGCTTAACATTGTTTTCTACTGAACCCATGAAATACATACAATATATTATCTGAATACTTGTATTATTAAAAATAAAAATATGCAAAATATTATTAACTTTATTTAACCTTCAGCCAAAAATTATATTAAACACAATTTAGCATTTGAGTTAATGTTTTTATTGTAATGTTATTTTCATTTTTATTACAAAGTTATATATTTTATTTAACAATTATACAGTATTTTTACAATAAAGACTAAGGTTTTACAATATTTTTTATTTTTATTTATTTATTAATTTCCAATGAATCTTAAGCCTAATAGGCCAAATAATTCAGTATTACAAATGGCAAAAATAGTTGTATACAATATTAATATTTATGAAATAATTTAAGTAAAAAAAAAATAAAAACTCATGTACCCCCTTTTTGCACCAATGCTGAAGTCCATTAATAGTGATATTTGACAATATTAGACCAAATTGGTAACAGTATGTTACCTCATAAGTATTTTTTCAATATATTTTTAAATTCATAAATAGACCTTCCAAAATGCCGAACTTCTTAAGGAAGCAAATTATTCCAAATTCTGGATACTCTTACAACAAAAGATCTACTCATTAATAAAGAAGAGTGATTTGGACAGATCAGCATATTTGTTCTGGTAGAACGGCTAAAGTGAAATTTTTCAGAAAGATATAATGGTTTGTTATACTTAATGATTTTGTAAAATTGCAACATAACCCGTTGATCAATAAATCCTTGAAAGTCCGAACCTAAAGTACGAAGTACATATGCTGAAATATGTTCTCTATAAGGAAGACCATATATAAAACGTATTACTCTATTAAAACAAAGTCTAAGTTTATTAATATTTTGCTGCGACATACCAGAGAATATTTCAATTCCATATGTAAACATTGGGAAACACAAAGATACTGCTACTCGTTTCCTAACATTAATTGGCAGAAAAATGCCTAAGCTATATAGCTTTTTTAAAGTGAATGAAATCTTAGATATAATACTAGTCACATGGTATTGAAAATCCAAGTTATTATCAATATATATTCCTAAAGTCTTATGATATAGAACAAATTGAATAGGCTCATTACGAATAAAAAGAAAAGGAGAAGATAGGCTGTGTGAAAAATATATAGCTTTAGTCTTTGACAGATTAAGTGTTAAGAAATTTGATTCGGACCAATCTGCAATGCGTTGTAACTCATTGTTAACATTGTTTACAAGGTAATCTGAACCAAAGCCATTGTCATGAGCAAGCAGCTGTATGTCATCAGCGTAAGTATAACACTTAGAAAAGAAAATATTGTGTTTTTTTATTTTACATTTTCTACATTACAATTTACATATTTTATTTACAGCTAGCATTAAAATGTGTTTTTAAACATTTATTGTAGAGTTCTTAAAACAGTGTTAAAAAATTTCCATCTATAAAAATAAAATGTGCTGACAACTGTTTTAGTACCATTTTGCCGATAAAATTTAGTGACTTCACATTTGTATCTCCATTTTCTCTACGAACCATTGATGACCATAATCACTATCCTATGGAACCTTATCTGATTCCAATACACACATGCGTATCAGAGCGATTAATTATAATGAAAAGCTTTACTTACCTCTAAGAACCCCATGGGGAACAAATATAGCTTACGGAACCAGCTTAAAAATTAAAAAAACAGGGTATAAAATTAAATTTTAAGCAAAAAATGTTAAATGTAAAATTTGGGGCTGACGCTTAGTTTCGGAGTTACGGGCTTCCAAAGTTTGTACGTACAGAATGGCATATATCGAGTATTTGGTAGTGATATGAGGTAATATGGGTATCATTGAAAAGGTAAATTGAAATATATTCAATTAAAAAGAAAAATAACAAAAAATAGAAAAAAACTTGTAACGACCAAAAAAAACTATTTTTTCATATAAACATATTTTGATGGCCTGGCGCAAGGATTTTCTCCCCTTTAGTATGACCAATACCGTCTTCGTTTACTAAAGATTTTTTGAGCAGGCGGCCTTCGGCCGTACGGAACTTATTAAAGATTTTTTACTAAATCGTTTTTCGTATAATATTGTCACTTAATAATTTGATTAGCTTTTTTTTTGTCGTTACCTGTTTTTTAATTTTTTTAATATTCTCCTTTTCAATTGAATAGATATTAAAATTACCCCTCCAATGATACCCATATTTTCTCACGATATATGACATACTGTACATACAACTTTTTTTAATTTTTTAGCTTCGTCCGTAAACTAGATTTTAGCCTCCCTTGGGAAGATCTCTTCTGGTCGACATCCTTTTATCTTAAACTCCTGAAATTTAAAAAGAAAAAGTTGGCAGAAAAATTTCAATTTTTGTATGTTGCATACTTACATGATGTTTGCCAATTGTAGTTAGCTTCCTTCCTGCACAAATAAAAAAATAGAATTAAAAACACACCCAAGTGGTTATATCAAAATGTACTTTCGTTAACAATAAACACATTTGCTTTCTTCTACAAAAAAAAAAAAACATTAATTTTACTTATTTTTGATATTTTTATTAATGTAACAAAAAACTTACCCTTATTTTTGTCTGTAATTAAACTTTTAATATTTTCTTGCGCTAGAAAAACAAATCAAAACAAAATTAAAGTCGATAGGATGTCAAGAAAGAGATGCACAGAGAAACACAATTATAGCCGTCTCGTGACATCTCTGTATACCCTGTGGTGGGAACAAAAATTTGTTCATGTTTTCCTATGTGGAGAAAACGTGCCGATGTTCATGTATTGTTTGTTCACAGTACTTAATATATCTTTACTTATTATATATATAAATATATATCTTTATTTATTTATTATTGTTTTTTTGTTAAATAATATACAATTACATATGAATAGAAAAATTTAAAGTCTTTTTGGTTTAAATATTGCTTCAATTTAATCTTTTTTAGAATTTTTTAAATGAAAGTGACGTTTGATGGCAGACATCGTTGTTCGAACAAATGTTCTGACCACGCTGTTTGAACAAGAACATTACATCGGCAACGATGGTCTACACAAGCCATCTAATTAGCGAACATGAAATTGTTCAATGGTTGAACAAATCAATGTCTCGTCAAGACGACATGTGAGGTTGAAATTATTTATTTTCTCGTAAGAGAAGAAATCAAACACTGTAAAACGTCAAACTTTTTTAACAGAGTTGCAAAAAACGAAGTATTTTTGTTGTTCATAACAAATATGTAAACAAAATTTGACAAAAAAAAGCGTAATTAAATGCGGTTACAATTCGTAAAATTTCAATGAATTGTATAATAAAACATTGAATTAGCAAGCTTTAAGCTTGTAGAATCTGATTTTTCGGTTGTCACTTTCGACATTTTAGCAATAAATGAGCTATACCTAAGACAGTCATTAAGCGCAATGGTTTTTTAGTTATAAAATCCAAACTGAGAGCCGCGCATCAAAAACCCTGACGCCAATCGATAGAGACTAAAAATACGAATCAAAGGCGGTCCCAATTTTTTTCTAAAAAACTTTCTGGAAAAAGTTACAAAGTGTGTGCGCGAAACCGTTTTGGAGTAATGAACAAAATACTAGTTTAATATATTCTGACGATTTTTTTTAATTTTCGAAAGTTTGCTGTTTAATAACTTTTTTTAGAAAATAAGTTATATTAAGTCTTATTCCCACTTTTGTCCTCTGTCGATTCCGGGTAGTGGGTTATGTGCGCTCGAAATAGTTTAGGAGTTATTAAAAAAAAGTGTATTAAGACGTTTTAACTAAGTAAGAACTTGCTTACCATATAACTTATATATTACTTAAATGATTAAAGTGACAACCGTTAAATTTGATTTTAACATCTTAGATGATTTAAATTCAATTGTTTAATCTGAAAAACATTAACAAATTACTGTAACATTAGATCTGTTCATTTACAAAAAATTGTTACGAATTTGTAACAATTGTTACTGGAAAGTGTTCATTAACCCAAAAAATTTGCAACGAGAGAGTGTAAACAGAGAGTAAAAAAATGAGATACAAAAAATATTTTGCAAATTTTTACTTGCAAGAATTAGCCAAACAGCTGTTTCTTACTTTTGTTTCAAAATAATTTGCTTTAAAAATGCCTGATAAAAGAAATTTTCGTAACATTAAAGAAAATGCGAGTACTTGACAATTAAAAGAATGTAAAAATAATATTATTTTGTAATTTTTCTTTAATTTAGCTTTTAAATTAAAAATCAAAGTAGTGTAAAACAACAGAAACTTGGTTTAGAATCTTCGAGCTTTGCAGGTGTTTGTATTGTTTTTAGAATTAAAAGTAAACAAGCCAGTGATGAAACATTCAATGCAATGTACTTTTTCAGTGCAATTTAAAGAAGAGTTGTACAATTCTTATGTATAATTATAAATAAGTTATATACATGCTAAGACAATTTTTAATATAAATAGTTTTACATCTTAATTACAATAAGAATGTTTATTAGAACTAACTGTAGAAAAAAATTTCTATACATGATGAGCTTAAACATCATAAACGCGTTTGCAAATTACCTAATATTTAAAAAGATATTTAAAACATTTTACATATTTTTGCAATTTGGTACTTGGAGTATTATTTTAAATTTTTTGCTGTGGTTGCCAGTTTGCTGGCTTTCAGTGGTCTTTGTTTTTTACATTTTTGCACTCTAGTACAGTTGCTTTAAAAATAGTAGAGTTTTGGTACTTGGAGTATTATTTTAAATTTTTTTTCTGTGGTTACCAGTTTGCTGGCTTTCAGTGGTCTTTGTTTTACACATTATTGCACTCTAGTACATTTGCTTTAAAAATAATACTATTTTGTGTGCATATCGTACAGTTTTTACGTCTTAAATATCATTCCCGAATCCACAAAAATTTTCTTTGCTAATTTTTGCTAGTCAAGCGTTCATTTACTTTTGAACTTTTTGAGAGAAATTTTGCAAAATTCTTTCTTACTCTCCCGTTCCAAGTTCCTGCTAGTAAAGTAAATAAGCAGAACTATTAAATATGTACATTTTTGCTCATAATTTGTCTTTAAACAGCACGTTGTACATACACACTCTCAAAAAAACATGCTCACGCGTATACAGAAAAATAAAGAAAAAACATAAACACATGCTTAAACAAATGTAAACAACCCTTGACAAAAAAATTGCGTTTTTAATTTCATAGAATTTTTTCAATTTTTAATGGATTTTTTATTAAAAATCTGAATTAAAAAGCCACAAGGCTGTAGAACCAAATTTTCCGGTTGTCATTTTCGACATTTTTGTAATAAGCGAGCTACACCTTAAGTTCTTACTCTCTACGTAAAATGATTTCTGTCTAATCAATTCTAATCTAAAAATCCTAAAGCAAAGCGATTAACACCAATCGATAGAGGGGGAAAAATACCTTATAAATAACAAATATAATTTTCCTCATTACTTGCATTCATAACTTAAACTGTTACGAATGATATATTCTTACGGTTTATCGTAATTTTCGAAAGTTTGCTGTTTAATAACTTTTTTCAGAAAGTTTTTCAGAAAATAAATTATATCACGTTTTGTTCGTAATTTTGTCCTCTATTGATTCTGGGTAGTTGGATATGTGCGCGCGAAACCGTTTTGGAGTAATGAACAAAATACTTTTTTAATATATACCGACGATTTTTCTAATTTTCAAAAGTTTGCTGTTTAATAACTTTTTTCAGAAAGTTTTTCAGAAAATAATTTTTACCACGTTTTATTCGTATTTTTGTCCTCTATTGATTCCGGGTAGTGGGATATGTGCGCGCGAAATAGTTTTGGAGTTATTAGCAAAAAAGTGTATCAGGAGATTTTAACTAAATAATAATTTGTCTACCATATAGCTTATACATATATAATTAAAATCAATTAAGTGACAACCGTTAAATTTGATTTTGCCACTTTAGACGCATCTAATTCAATTTTTTATTTTAAAAAACATTAACAAATTACTATGAAAAGTAATGTTAAATAATGTACAATGTTGCTCATAATTTGTTTTTATAGAGCACGTTGTACCCATACACTCTCAGAAGAAAAAACGTGCTCACACGTATACGGAAAAAGTACGCTCCATGCAACTCTGAAAAAAGTTTGTCAAAACAATGAAAAAGTGAGCCAAAAAGGTTTGTTTTCTTCTCGCCGATATTATTTGCATAGTCTAACCCACCGTCTAGATTAGCAATAAATATGTTAACATATATTGCAGCAAATGTCAAAATTATGTTATCTCTAATGTAGACATCACTTTTTTGTACATATTTATTGATAGCAATATATGTGGCAATAATTGTCAGCCAATTTTCGTGGACAATTATTGCGGACATAAAACGTCAAATTTGGTTGTCATTTGTGTTGTGATTTTCAAGTAAAAGCGCGAACATAAAATTAATTGATCATTTATACCAAATTGTTGTGTTTTAAGATTTTCTATCGTAAAACAAGGATTGGAGTTTTTAAAATAATTGAAATATGGTAATAAGAATTCTAAAAAAATTTGTTTTATTTGCAATGATGCTCTTTGCTTACAACCTTTGCACTTGGTGATTTTAAATTATGAGTTAACATAAATACGTGTTCCCATACCCAAAGCAATAAGCAATTTAAACACATTGCTGTGCCGACGTTATTGCCTAATTGCTAAAATATTTATGTCTAATATAGACAGGGGGTAAGGCACAGATAACTAAACAGATCCAGAGGAACAGAGGAATAGTACTTTCGTATTTTATATTACTAACTCTTTCTGGTTATAGCAGGAATTAAGTTACATATGTTTTTTGAAAAAATAATGTTGAGTTTACGCTTTGGCCTAAGTATAAAACACCGAGTATAGTGTAAAACAATTTACGTTTAAACAAATGGAATGTAGCAAACCTGAAAAAAATCCACTGTAGGCAGCAACTTCAACAAATCAAGCGATAATTTTGGAAAATTTGTTATCAACTGAAGAAGTTATAAAGCCAGGACCTTTCCAAGGACCACAATATGTTGGAATGGCCAGTAGACTTATGCGTTTTCTTGAAGCTAGAAGAATATTTGAATTGACCAGGGTCTTATACGCAAATTCGAGCCAATATCGAACAAATGGGTTGTGGTTATGCCTGTGCAAAGGCCCTACAATGAAGCATTGACATTGTGGTGTAAGTAATGTAAAGTTATTGCCGGCAAAAAATATGACGCATTAAATGTTTGTCTGTGAATGGTGCTTTTCATCAATCGATTAATCAATTATTGGAGTTCACATACCGTACGTCCTTTATTATTATAAAGAAACAACACTTTAGTTATCTGATTCTATAAAAAGGTTATGTGACTTATATATTGGATAATGCCAAGTGTTTGTAAGCCATGCGCGCAAGAAAACCATCGATTTGTATAATGTTAAATTGGCTACTAAAGTAGTATTAGATAAGGCTTTCACCTACCCGCCACCAAGGCATGTAAGTGCAAAAATATACTAATCAAATACTCGTGATAATAAACTTAGTTTTCTCTCAAAGGTATTGTCCAAATTAGTCGAAAAGTGCAACGCAATGTGCAAGTAGCAACTTAAGGAGTCATTTATTTCTTTAATACTAAACCGAATATCTACAAATATGTGAAAGAATAAACAAAATGGGTTGACAAACAGAGGAGAAAAATTATCCCGAAATTTTGTCTTTGCCTACTTATATACAGATTCTCATAAAGCAAGTTTTTTAACTAATTATGCACAAAAATAGTAAATATATACAATAAAGCAATTGATAAAAAAAACTCTTGTAACAATTTATTTAATATTTTATTGTTAAAAAGAATTAAATTAATGAAATTGGCATTCATACATGTCAATAAGATGAAAAGCACATTTTAATCTTTTATATAAAATCAGTTACTCCTCAAAAAAACTTCAAAAGTGAAAAAATTGATTAAATTATTCTCTATTATTATTTTCTTTGCAAAGCCAATATAATATCACAGTCTAAACCCATAATTTGCAAGTATTCCGAACCACTATCTTGCAAGAAAAACTAGCATTCCTGTAAAAAATTGTTTTAATAAAAACTAAATATTTTAATGCAACATAATTCACTCCGAGTTTAAAACATGCAAGCCTTCTGCATGTTTATCAAAAAGTGACATCTTATTATATACTCATTAAATTGATCCAGCATTTGCCAATATGTATGTAAACATAGTCTTTTAATTTGGTGTAAATACTGTATCGGGATTCTTATATGAAACAAAATACTTTACGACGTTTTTCATCGTTTTTCTGAAAGCCGCTGCATGGTCGTAGAATTGGCCTCATCGAGAATGATAATTTGGAATGGGGGATAAGGACGACCCTTTGGTCTTGTGCCACTCACAGTTCTTTTTTTTCGATCTTACCGCAATTATGACACTTTCATCAGAAGCATTTAATTCTAAAGTTCTTTCGCAATACATGTTACAAGAAATTTGTCTAGCTGCTGCAAGAATGGCACTTGTTTTCCCTGTACCTGTGGGTTCATAAAGCAACATATTAGGCAAATCTGCACATTTATGCAAAACAGCGCCCACTTTACCTTGTTCTACCACGGCTGGAATTTTTTCGCTAATTATTTCTTGTCGCAAGTTTTGTAAGTGTGCCTGGCGTTCCAGCGTCAACTCTTCAAAATCTTGAACTTGTATGTTTTCCATGGCAGATATTCTATACGAGGCTTAAATTTTCTTCTAAAAATCAATTCGTTTGTTAACAAAAAATATTTAAACACTTGCTGGTAGAGCTTGTTTATATTTTTATGAAAATATATGTCTACAATAAGGATGTGTAGCGGTTTCTTCTAACACATTGCTTTTAGCGTTTTTGAATATATGTTTATTCGCTTAAACAAAAGCTGGAAGAAAATTTAGGTCTGTTCATTTACTAAAAATTGTTACGAATTTGTAACAATTGTTACTGGAAAGTGTTCATTAACCCAAAAAATTTGCAACGAGAAAGTGTAAACAGAGGGTAAATAAATGATATATAAAAATATCTTGCAAATTCTTACTAGTAAAATATTTACTTGCAAGAATTAGCCAAACAGCTGTTTCTTACTTTTGTTTACAAAATAATTTACTTTAAAAATGCCTGATAAAAGAAATTTTTGTAGCATTAAAAAAATTCAAGTATTTGACAATTAAAAGAATATAAAAATAATATTATTTTGTAATTTTTCTTTAATTAAGCTATGGAAGTACAAATCAAAGTAGTGTAAAACAACAGAAATTTGGTTTAGAATCTTCAAGCCTTGCAGGTGTTTGTATTGTTTTTAGAATTAAAAGTAAACAAGCCAGTGATGAAACATTCAATGCAATGTACTTTTTTTGGTACAATGTAAAGAAGAGTTTTACCAAGGCATATTAATTTATTTATTAGGTTGTGTATATTGTAAACATCATCTATTTAACCAACTTATAAGTATTAATTTGTTTAGACGAAGTCAACACATTCATACTTGTTTTCTTACAACATTATAGATGCTGTTCTTCATGCTATGCACTTGAATTCCCGAAGCATAACGATATATATGTTGATATTCTTTTACTCTACGAACCATTTTTATAACCGCATCATAAACTTCGACTTGGAGGCTACAAAATATGTAGAGAAGACCGGCTTACCGGCGGAGGAGGTGTACTCATAGCTGCAAAAAGTAATATAGATCATAAGTTATTACCTAAAATTAAAACCCATAATATTGAAAACATATTTAGACGATCAGTTATTTTTCTTCTGCGTATAACCCAATGTACACTATAAATTTTGGATCTGAATTAAATTTGGTAACTAATACCTCAAATGATTTTTTTTATAATTGGGTGACTTAAACGCCTTTTACACCTATTGGAACTGTGTTTCAAACAACTCTGCAGGTAAAGTACTTTTTGAACATTGTTTTTTATCTAATTATTTTATATATTATCCACACTCTTTCACTAGGTTTGGTCAAAATGTTCTACCTGTTCAACCTTCTATAGTACATATTTTGTTATCGAATTCCTGTATACCTTTTTCGGCATTAGAATCCCATCAAGATATTTTAAATTCAGACTATGTTTCGATTTCATGTTTTATCAATGGACATATTCAATTAAATACAATTTCTGTTCCTTTGTACAACCAAGCTGATTGGCCAGTCATTAGAGACTGGGTAGAGAATGAGGTTAGGCGTCACGACATTGATCATGTCGATGATAACACTAATAACATAGATATAGCACCGATCCAGTTAAGTTCTATTTCCAACAGGTACTTAATCTGATTCCAGTTGGTCAAAAAAATCCATGGCAAAGAGAAATCTCGAATACATCTAAAAAGTTAATACTGCAAAGAAATAAATTCAGGTGTAAATTGCAGAGATGTGGAGATCCAAACTGCAGAACCCAATTAATTAGTATTTTAAAGCAGTTGAACAGACAAATAAATTTGTACATAAACAGGGATAGAAATGACTCTTGGTCAAGATTTATTTCTATGTTGCCTTCTGGCTCTAAACAGTTTTTGAAGTTTATCAAAGCACTTAAAGGCAAGAATTTACCGCTTTCTGATCTGCGTGTAAATGGTGACATTTTGCAAATGGGTGTAGATAAAGCTTATGCCAATGCATTTGCTAGTTCTCACGCTATAACAATAAATAATCTATCAACTATGGATACTTGCGTTGCCGATTACGTGGATTGGCTTAACAATGAGTACCTGCTCAGTGATAGTAATATAGTATTAACTGACGCCATTGAAGTCAAGTCAAATGTGTTGAAAAATAATAAAGACCCAGGTTTAAATGGAATTAATGCCATTGTTCTTTAAAATATGCCTGATTATTTCTTTGAAACACTAAGTAATATATTAAATGTTTTTTTTTAAAGAGAAGTAGCACTTCAGGCAATAATGCCTATTTAGTTATTATCGTAACCGTGCTACATTCTTTAGGAAAGGGATAGATGAGAGATAAGACAGGTGGTGAAAAGAGAAAGATAGATATACCCATTTTATTAGTTATTTTACTTCGGTGGCGAATATGCTATAAAGAAGTACCAACGAAGGAGGCTGCATGTTTAACGTTAATTCTGAATATGTATTTATACCATTAAACAGAAAAAAACATTTTTATTTTTTGGTTGCCGCAGGGGTTGAACCCCGGTCAACCAGGTTTGTAGAAAGGTGTTTACCACTTTGACTACGGCAGCCTACGTTTGCATAAGTATTGGCTATTTTCCCCAAAGTTTTAAAAAAGCTAAAGTAATTCCACTTCATAAATCAGCATTTTAAGTCTATTTGACAAAGTATTTGAAAAAATCATTCTCAAAAGATTAGTAGATTTTTCAAATGTAAACAGCATTATTATTATCCAACAGTTTGGACTCCGTAAGAAACACCCCACCATTGATCAATTAAAAAGGGTAATTAATTTTTTTGAAAATAATAAAAGTTAACGCAAAAGTACTGGAGTTATATTCCTTGATATTTAAAGGCCTTTGACTCTATCTGGCATGATGGTCTGTCGTTTAAACTAAATAGTCTTATTTTTCCCATTTATTTACAAAAAAATAGTAAAAAGCTTTTTAAATAATAGATCATTTCTAGTGTTCGTCGATAAGAATTATTCTAGTGAAAGGCAAATACCAACAGGATTACCTTAAGGTTTCGTTCTTTTTCCCAAACTATATTCATTAAACACCTCGGACATAAATATTCGCAGAAATCAAGAAGCAGCTTTTTATGCAGTGCTTTTATCTCTTGCGGCAAGGTATCAAACGCAATAGTCAAGAGAGTGCAGCAGGCTCTAAACTATGGCTAAAAATATTTCATTAAATGGAAAATTAAAGTAAAGGATAACAAAACACAAGCTATCATATTTCCATACAATAAATCGCCGAAACGTATGCCTTCACAAAACTTGTACTCTCAAGGAAATTTCATTTCTATTAGTGAAAACATTAAATATTTAGGTCTTATCCTAGATAAGAAGCTTTTGTTTAAGCAACATATTAAATACATATGTGACGAGTAAATAAAGTGTGGTTGCGCACTATATCCTTTACTAAAATGGAGGTCAAGGCTTAGCTGAAAAAACAAAATAATGTTATAAAAAATGTGTATCCGCCCGACCTTGACTTATGGTTGCCAAATCTGGTCAGATTAAAAATAATACGCAACCTGCCCCGTAGATTCTCCACGGACTTATTAAGTTCAAATTTTAAACATAAAAAGATTAGTTCATTTGTAATGGACATGACGCTGTTATTTAATGAAAAATGCAGATCGTCTAATTATGACACTATAAGAAATTTAATAAGCAATCACTAAGATTCTTTTGGAAAGAAAGAATCTTTGTTGATGATTGGTTAAACAAATTTCATTATATCTTTTAAGTTTATATAAGGTTTTTTGATTTTCAATAAAAAAATAACATCAAACTTATACAATATAATAAATATGTATATATCTATAGCCTTTGGAAACGAACATTTGTTTTTAAAATAGTTGCTGGACTCTGTTTCTCCATTTTATTAGGCCACTCTTTACTCAGTGAACTTATGAGTAATGTTACCTTGTTTATGATAACACATATAGTCGACCGAGATGAGTTAATACGATCTGAAAGATCAATGAAACTTCAGGCCTCATGACCATCGAACTACAAGAATAAAAGAACATGTAAACTTTCCGACAGTCTTGTATCAGGGCGAAGATTTTTATAAAAATCCTATTGCAGTATCTTTTACATAAGTTTACATACAAAGATGTTGTGATTCTGAAATGGTTGCGAAATTCTGCATCTGTATATGCTGACACCATCTCAAGAAAGTAGTTTTTTTATAGAATTACGAGGTACTTTCGTTTTTACAGAGCACATGATTGGGTTATACGTCCTCATCATTTCTCGACATTCGACAAATTACAATTTTTTCTTCATCCTCGCTTTCGGATGACGACTCCATTATGTACATAATTGTGTTGAGAACAACATTGCGTCCGTCTACATTATTTTTTTTTATTTGAAATAAGTAGTATTTATAATACTTTATAAGAATGACATAGTAATAAGTGTATATATAAAATATTTTACATGCTCTGAATAATAAAATTATTTTTTAAATAAATTTACAATTTTGTTTCGAAATATTTTCATGTTTGTTTCATTTTTAATATTAATTGGAATTGAATTATATAACCTCAGTCCTTTATAAAATAGTGAACTTTGCATCGTATTTGTGTGTGCCAGTTGAAGCCGGAATTCATTAGCATTTCTTAAATTATACGGCTGAACCTCTCCTACATATCGTGCGTGGTCGATTAAATAGCGCGGCGCATCTCCCATATCTAACTTCTTTATAAAGCAAATTGTGTTGAGTTGTAGCCTCTGTCAGATATTTAACCATTTTAAGGATTCTAACATTAAGTTTATTGGAGTATATCGATTACATTTTAGTATGGAGCGCATAGCTTTATTTTGAAACTTTTGTAACCTTGTTAATTGTTGATCTGAATAGCTAGAATATATTATTGTTGATTTGAATTCAAAATGTGGTTTAATAATAGTATTATATATATTAATTGCCGTTAATGTGGATATGTTATTTCTTATTCGTTTAAAAAAACCAAATTTTTTTACCAATTTTTTTTAACGATTTTTTACAAACGCAATCAATGTGGTCTTTAAATTTAAAATTTTTATCAATTATAAAGCCTTAATATTTTAAATTATTAACTTTTTCTATGTTTGTGTTTATTTGAAATATTCTGCTTGTGTTCATATTTATTTCCATTAGTTTTGTTTTCTTTTCATTTAACTTTAATTTATTCATTTTAAGCCATTTATTTATGTTGGAAATGTCTTCTGATATATTGTCGTAACACTTTTCTTCAGTTTCAGCTTCCGTAAAGATTAATGTGTCGTCAGCGTACATTACTATTTCACACTTCTCCAAAACGTTTTCAATACCGTTTATATACAGTATAAATAAGAGTGCTCCTAATATTGAGCCTTGTGGAACACCATATTCGTTTTCTATCGTACTTGACTCTATATTATTTACCTTAGTAATTTGCATTCGAGTAGCTAGGTATGATTCAAACCAATTTAGTTCTTTTCCTTGTACGCCATAGCAGTATAGTTTTTTTAATATGATGTCTCTATCTATTGTTTCAAAGGCGCGCTTAAAATCGAGAAAAACAGCTAAAATTTTGTT
Organism: Cistogaster globosa; assembly: GCA_937654795.1. Classification (NCBI taxonomy): domain Eukaryota; kingdom Metazoa; phylum Arthropoda; class Insecta; order Diptera; family Tachinidae; genus Cistogaster; species Cistogaster globosa. The sequence continues at coordinate 102,302,739 of OW569403.1, read as the reverse complement.
ACCCTTCCTGGTAAATTTCCATCTATTTAGAACATAGTTTTCAGCAGTTTCGCATGAGTATTTTTTTCTAAGCCCAGACTGGTATTTAGATATTAATAATTTTTTTGCAATGTAGTCTTCCAGTTGTTGTTTAACACATGCTTCAAGAATTTTCTCGCAAATTTTTAAGTTATTTATTGGGCGATATTCTTCACATTTATTTGTATTTCTTACTTTCTCAACCGGGGTAACCATTGTTTCTTTCCAGTTTTAAGGAAAGACTCCTGTATGCAATGATTTGTTTATTATATTAAGTAAAATATTTCAAATTGTGTTCCAGATATCTAATATTATGACTTTTGATGTTTTTTTATAGTCCGGTTTATTTTTGATATTTCGACATATCGACTTTAATTCCAACATAGGTATTCCACGAAAATTAAATTTTAAATTTATCACAGGTATTTGATTTTCATATTGCACGTATTCGATAGTGTTTTTTATTTCTCTAATGCTGTCGACAAAGTAGTTATTAAACTTATTGGCTATTTCGATTTCTTCTTTGTACTCTATGTTTTCAAATATCACAGATTTTATTACATTTTTAGATTTTCTTAAAACTAGGTCATTTATCGCACTCCACATTTCTTTTTGATCAATCGATGCTGTTATTTTATCATTTATATATTTATTTTTTGATATTCAATTTTAGCTTTGTATTTATTTCTTATTATTTTATAATTTGTCCACGCAACATTAGTATTTTGAAATTTCGCTTTATGGTAAGAGGTTACTTTTTCTAGTTTTAGGATTCTTAGTTCATTATTAAACCATTTATTATTTATTTTGTTATTGTTTTGTTTCTTAACAGTAAATTTTTTTATTGTATCTTCTACACATTTATCGAAGTCTTCTAGCATTTCATTTATATTAATTGTAAAATTATATTCTATTTTCGTATTTAGTTCATTTGTAAATTTTTGCTTATTATATTAAAAAAACTCTATTTGTTTATTATTTACTTCCGGTTGTCTGCAGTTAGTATCAATAAATATGTCTATAGATTCATGATCGGATATCTTGTTATTAATATTCAATTTTGCACAGATCATTTTGGTATTATTAGTTACAACATAGTCTATAATTGTTTTGGAACTCTGTGTTACCCGAGTTTCCTCGCTAATTATCTATTTTAAGCCATTGTCGCTAAAAGTGTTCTGAATTTTATGTTTGTAAAAATTGTTTCTCCAGTCTATATTAAAATCGCCAGCAATTAATATATCGCAGTTTCGTTCACATATTTTTTCTATAAAGTCTTGTAGAGTTTCACAAAGCTCCACTTTAGAACAACTTGGAGACCTATACACTGCAATTATTATTAATGATAAATTTAGGTGTTTTGCCATATACGCACTAATCCAGTAAGCATAATTTTTTACTGTGACTTTGATTTCAAAAATATTCCACTGTTGGTTAAAGTATATAATTACGCCACCGGTTTTTGATGAATTTGAGACTGTGTTAAATTGATTGTAGCCTTTAAGTTCAATTTCTGCTTCATAAATTTGATCTGTCAGATGTGTCTCGGAAAGGACTATAAATAAAAAAAAAATAAAATATTTTTTCTGTTTAATGGTAAAAATACATATTCAGAATTAACATTAAACATGCAGCGTCCTTCGTCGGTACTTCTTAATAGCATATTCGCCGGCGAAGTAAAATAACTAATAAATTGGCTATATCTATCTTTCTCTTTTCACCACCTGTCTTATCTCTCATCTATCCCTTTCCTAAAGAATGTAGCACGGTTACAAAAATAACTAAATAGGCATTATTGCCTGAAGTGCTACTTCTCTTTAAAAAAAAAAAAAAAAAAAAAAAAATCGAGTTCATTAAGTTCAACTAATATTTCCAATTGTGTAAAATTATTGATTAAACCTTGAATATTCGTATATACTCCATACACTCGCTTTGGTTGTTAAATATCACAGTCTAAACCAATTCTTTTCCTTTTTACGTTTAGCTTGTTTTGATACACTGGGCATTCCTTATTTGTAGTGGTGTGATTTTCATCTAATCCAAGATTTAACCTTTGTTTTCTTTAATGCAATTTATACATTTATTTGCAATTTGTGTCTTGCATTCTCTGCTTTTTTGGTTTCCATGCCATTTGTAGCATAACTCTTCATTTTTGCATTCTGACGCTTTATGGTTATATCCTTGACATTTGAAGCACTGTATTATGCTCGCGCCACCAAAAACTCTACATCTATCCCATCCGACATTCAGTCTTTGACTTAATAAGATTTTTAAATATGTTTCATTGTCTGTTTTTATTTTTGCATTGTATATTGTTCTGTTATACCGTTTAGTTTCAAAACATTTCACAATTTCTATTTTACTGTTTTTTATTATTTCATTTTGCTTTTTTAGTTTTTCCATTAGTTCTTCTTCTTTTATTTTCAAATTCATGTCTGTTAATATTAAGTGTAAGCCGTCTTGTTTTGGAATTTTAACTCCATAGTTTTCACTTATTTCATTTACAATAGCACTTCGAATTTTTTCTCGTTCCTCGAACCCTACTTGGTGGATATAATCCGCTCTTTAGATGAATGTAATTCATCAAAAAAACAAAATATATGTGAACACATTGGTATGCATTTTATTTATGTGGCTAAAAATGCCCTGCAGTTTTTTGGTCGTCACAAGTTCTATTTCATTAAGTTAGATTCACACCAGGATTAGAAGATAATGTTGAAGATACTTGAAACCATAAACTATCCGTAATTAGTTTTTCAAAAAGTTTAGATATTACACTCAGTTAAACAATTCCTTTGTAATTTCTGATATCATTTTTTAACCAGACTTACGCAATGGAATGATGAGAGAAATCTTCCACAATTCTGCAAATTTACCTTATTTAATTCAGTAGTTGAAAAACATTGTAAGAGGAGCTAATCATTATCAGGTCCACTCTTAAACGAAAGTTTCAATTTTTTTAAACCGAAGAGTACAGGAGTTTCATAAAAAAGTGGGATTAAAATAGATTGACCTCCAGAATTGTGTGTAAATTGTTTATTAAATTTAATATTTTGATCATCCGCATAGGTAGGAGAAAAGAAGTTTGCAAAATTTTTTCTTATTTCACCGTTATCATCTGATTCTTTTTGTATTCACAAAATTGTAAAAAGACTTAGAGTTCTTTTTACAGCTGTCCTTTTTTTTTCTTTTTGTAAGATAGTACTTATAACAATCTTGATTTAATTTGTTGTATTTGGCAAGATAAACAGAGTATTATCTATAGTCTGCTACTGATTCAGGGGCATATTTTACTAAAATACAAGTTAACAATTTCAAGTGTTTCTGCCTGAAAACATTGTAATATTAATAAGCATTTATTTATTTATTTAGTTTATTTTTACCTATTTATTTTTTTAAGATATGTGGTTATATGCAATATAGCAAACTATGTATATCACATTGTTTGCTTAAAGTTTTAATAAACAAAAAAGAGAAGAATAATAAACAAAAAACAAAGAAATGATAAATCATAAAAAAATTAACGCAAAAGTATTTAACAGTGCAGTCACACGGTCAAGTGTTTGTTCAATTCTCTTTCAAGAAATTTACACATACTGTTTATCAAAATTCACAAAAATTGAAAGCTGTGACGTAGGCTGCACGCAATTTCAAAGCAAATTTTTAAGCAAGATGTCAAGAAAACAAATTAAATTTATTGCTTCCTTGAAATTATTGGAAGAAATAAAAAAAAAAAAAACAATAGAAAGTGAAGAAAAACAGAAGGTAGAGAAGAAATATTGGGTAAATCCATTATTAGTAAAAAGGTTTGTATTTAAAAATGCTTGTATTTAAAATGGCATAATAAATGTAAGATCCACTGTGTTTACCTAAGGGTGAAGTATTTGTTAAAAGATCTGGTGTGGGAAGACGACGATGCCGATTTCAGAAACTTTGCACGTATCGATGTGTTCAAGTTTGAGGAGCTTTTAAAAATGGTAGTGTAAGCAATAAACATGCATACTATGCATGTGTCTAGCAATAATAAAATTCAACGTATTCTCTTTCTTTATCTAGGTGCATGGATCGCTAAAAAAGAATGACACAGTTATGCAGAAAGCGGCTTAAACTATGTGTCACTTTTAGATTTATAGCCACAGGAGACTCCTATAAATCATTGGAGTTCCTATCAAACAAAATTGAGATCATAACATTTCATGAGATCATAACATAAAAATGGAATAAAAGCTTGAATAAAATAAAAGTTAACAATCCTCTTCTAAATTTCCGCATCTGAAATAGCATAAAAAAGTACATCGCTCGATGGGACTAAGCCCCAGTTTTGCGACAAAGGCATCGATGTTCTCGATGGGATGCACAAAGACTTTTTTCTTATTATTTCAGCGTTTCTTTTCGTGATTACAGTTTGAATCTCTGCCATTACCTCATATGCATCTTCTTTCGGAAGTTCTTTTATTTGTTAACTGTTACGTCCTTGTTAAGCGCAATTAATCCAGCTTTGACTTTGGCTCGGGAGTATGTTTCCTCTTTTTGGAGCTTGATGGCATATTACGCTTTTCTTTTTGAGAAGAAGTAGCATCGTTTGGCTCTGAATCCAAAGACGTCTCCGTTAATGTTAAAAAGTCTTCCTGTTAAATAAAATAAAAAAATTTCAATACAATGTCAATACAATGCGCATACAGGCTCCCAGTTTTACACGTATATAAACGTTGGTTGCAATGGTAAGTAATACAATATTCAGCGACAGCTTCTTGTGTCAGGCCTTGCAGAATGGCAGTTTAAATATACTGGAGGCAGCCCAACTTATTTTCGGTGAAGGAAGTAAGATTCCTTATTTCTTTATTGGAGACGACGTTTTTGCCCTGGACAGGCACTTGATGAAGCCATATAATAGAAGTGTAAGGTTAAGCGTGCCGCAAGAAGTGTTCAACTATATGATTTGTTGGGCAAGAATGGTGGTGGAGAGTGCGTTCGGTCAGCTCGCCAATAGGTTCCGTATATTTTACCGACCTATTGAAGTGCAACTAACAACAGTCGACTCCATTGTGAAGGCCCGGTGTGTGCTTCACAAATATTTCACAAAACCTAGAACGGCAACAGCAGCAACAGAACCAGTGAAACAATAAATTGTAGAAGCGTTTTCCGCAACTGGAAACCAAAGCCATTAATATATAAGTTTGCTTCAAGAACTAGGGACGAGCTTTCAATATATTTAACCACATATGGCAATGTGGATTTTCAGTGGTAAAAACTAAAAATCAAATAAAAATCTTCATGAAGTAAAAAAAATGTTTTTTTGTTTAACTTACTTACCTGGTTAGAATTTTTCATTTGATAAGAGTTGTCCACAGTTTTCGGACAAATTAGAGATGCGTCAAGGTAAGACATTTCATTTAACCAAAATACACTAGGAGTGTATACATTTTCAGTGGCGCATCCGCATTTTTTGATGCTTTGAATTTTGGCTTCTTCGGCACAATACGACCTCCGAAACGATTTAATTTTTTTTTAACTTCTTTCACCGACAGTTTTATTTCATTCCGTTTATATGAAGGAATATTCATATTACACAGGACTTTATGACTTCTGTATAGTTCTATAAGCCGCAAAACGTCGGTGGATTTGTTTATTTTGTTCACAAACATATTTTCTTTGTTGTGAAGACACTTTTATTATTTGTTTTATGAATTTCTTTGTTTTAAAGGCACTTTCGTTAATTATATTGTAGATTAAAAAAAAAAAAAACAAAAAAACACTGACATCAGAATTTTTAATGCAAATTTGGAGGAAAAACTTCAATCAGGTAGTTACCGGTCTGTCTGTGTTCGCATCACATAAGAACTGCTGGATGGATTTGATTAAAATTATGTAAGGAGGTTCAAGTGTTAATTATTTTTTCCTAAACATAGGTCATTTAGTAGAGAAAATAGAGATACAAATGTTAAAGTACCCAATTTTACCGGTGTAATAATACTAAAATTGTTGTGAGCACATTTTTTTTTTTTTGCAGATGTAAAGGTTTTAGCGCTATTTCTTCAATTTCAATTTTAAGAATACTAAAAATAACACACTGTAAATACAAAGGAAATAAACTTAAAATTGAAAAGCATTAAAACTTTTTTAACAGCTACTCGTAACAGAAAAACGGTCTTTCTACATAAAAAAAGATAAATTATTAAATGCTTAGGAATTATTGTGTAAGTTTGACATAAGAAGAAAGAATGAATGCCTTTATGAAGTCCCATACAAAAGTAAGCACGTACATTATTTTGTTTTTCACATGCAACATCATCAAATAACATACTTGAATTATTTTTGCCTCAGTGGGAGATATCACAGATTCATTATCGGAAAATGTGTAATATGCTATTTCTTAAATTGGAGATATTACTCTGGGCAAGTACTCATACTTTGGCTGATATAGTGACTTTGAGTACAAATACATGTATGTTTTTGAATAAAGTCTTTTCTAATAAGCTGATCATAATATTAGTTTGACCATAGTTTGAAGGACCGACTATCAGCGAGCATATAGAAGGTGGTATATTCGAAGATGTATCAATATTACGAACCAAAATATTATGAATGAATTAAAATTTACGTTTTCGGCTTCAGGATAATTTAAAATATTTTAGAAAGAAAAATTATTTACATTTAATGTGAACGTTTTTCAAAGAAAATAAGAAAAATCAGATGCCAGCAAAACGGAATACTGCAGTTTCTGGATCGCTACATCCTTTATCAGCAATCTACATTGTAAACATCATCCATTTAACCAACTAATCAAAATTAATTTGGTTGAACGAAGCTCACACACATCCTAGAGTATTTCTTTGTTGTTTTCTTTGTAAATCATCTTTCCACATTTGTTCTTGCCTTTATATAAACCAACGGTGCAGCTACAAATGCAATTTATTTATTTTTTAACATTCTTAATTGTTTCTTCACAACATTACTAATGCTGATCCAGTATCATATTAACAGTTGTTCAAAGAAACAAAAAAATAATAGACGCCAGCAGAATAGAATGCTGCATTTGCTAGACCGCTACATCCTTCATCAGCATTCTTCGCATCTATCTATCTTAGATTGTATACACTGTAAACATGGTCCATTTAACTAAGTGAACAATATTAATTTGGTTGGACGAAGTTCGCCTACAACCTAAAGCATTTCTTTGTCGTTCTCTTTGTAACTCATCTTTGTACTTTTGTATTTTTATGTTGTTCAAAAAACGCTATAAAGCTTAATGTAATAAACATATTTTTTGTTTTTTAGTTTTTATTATAGAATAAAAAGGTTATACTCTATTAAAGCATGGTTAATTATAAAGAATCATTCGAAGTATAAAAACTCAACAACTTAAAAATACATTTAAACCTATAAGAGAACTCTTGAGAGATTTGATTAACAAATCTAAATTTGTCAAGAGAACTCCTAAAACTGAAAATATGAATTTCAAACAAAAAATGAAAAAATAAGAATTTTAGATTCAAGTACTCCAAAGAAACTTCTAGAAGCAATACTTTATGGAAATCGTGGTAACAATGATGATAATAAGATCTTTTCTCTTAATCAAAAACTATAGAGAACTCAAACACCGACGGGAGTTATCAGTTTTAGAAATGACAAATGGGTTAGATACTCTCCATGGTCCAAATAAAGATTAAAATAGTGAATGGCAATTTGGTGATAGTCCCTTCAAACTTAATGATGACAACATTTAAATTAGGAATTAATTGTGGGCTCTAACACCAGGATTATTTTTGCTAATGTTTCATTAAACACCGAAGAACTACAATAAACATGAACTAGAAATATACAAAAAATATTAATCAACATTAATGCTCATAGAAGAGATTACCGAGCCAATGGTCAAATAAAGGGAACAAGATCTTACAAATATAGATTTACTATAAGTAAAATATTAAAAAAAATGAATTCAAATTTTAAATCACGGGAATATTTATGAATTTAATTCTAAACTTCAAAAATTCGTACGAATTATCCCGACCGTATTCATTAAATCCCCGATATTGACTATTGGAGGTGAAAGCACGTTTCGATGGCCATTTCGCTACCACTTACTTAGCTCTTCGGGAAACTTCTCACTTACATTTTAAATAAACTAAAGATTTTTGTCCAACCAATAAATTAAAGACAAAAATCAAAGTTTAAGCTAAAACAACAATAATCAATATTGATTTTATTTTCTTTATCCACTGTATACGGCTGACTTTTTTTCCGGCTATATTATACAGTTAAAAGATGTTGAAATATAAAATAAAAACAATAATAAAACATCACAAAACACTATGATGATTTATTTTTGCTTTTTGCACGGGTACTTGCAATTTAATAATTAAAATTTTAAATCACAAGAATATTTATTAATTTAATTTTAAACTTTAAAAATTCTTACTAATTGTCCCGACCGTATTAATTAAATCACCGATATTGACTATTGGAGGTGAAAGCACGTTTCGATGGCCATTTTGCTACCGCTTACTTAGCTCTTCAGGAAACTTCTCACTTACATTTTAAACTATATATGTAAAGAGGTACCTTGTTATCTTAGTCAAAAAGTAGGACGCGTACATTTAAAAAATAATTTTTCTTTATAAGAGTTAAATTAAAAAATGAACCAAAGCCGAAAAAGTAAATTTTAATTGATTTATGATAATCACTGGTTTAACCTCTGGCTGGGGAAAAATCAAAAAATAATTTGAAAACACGCAAGGCTCAGCGCATATACATTCATACCTAACTCATCAACAGTTGATATGATACTGGAACATCATCTATAATGTTGTGAGGAAATAAGTATGAATGATTGAAAATATAATTTGCATTTCGTGACTATACCGAAGGTGTAGTACAAAATTGCAATAAATGTAAAAGACGTGTTGTAGAGAAGACAGCGAAGAAATGCTTTGAGTTCTGTGTGAATTTCGTCCAACAAAATTAATATTGATTAGTTGGTTAAATGGATGATATTTACAATATACGCCACTCAAGGTGATGGATGCGAAAAATGCTGATGATGAATGTGGCGGTCCTGAAAATGCGGCATTACTTTCTGCCATCGTCTAATTTTTCTTGTTTTCTTTGGAAAACGTCCGCGTACATTTGAAAAATAATTTTTCTTTATAAAATATAAATTAAAAAATGAACCAAAGCCGTAAAATAAAGTAAATAAAGTAAATTTTAATTGATTTAAGAAAAAACTATTATAATTTCTGTTTTATTTACAATGTTAAATGTATTATTTTTTCCAAAATAATTTTAATATTTTTGTATTAAAATATAATAGTAAAATTATCTTCTACATTTCAGAAAAACGAATAGTAACAAAACTTAAAAACAACAAATTAGCTTGTATTCGATCATACTAGATAATATTTTTTTTTCATAAGTTTTACACAAAAGTTTTTAAAAAGAGTTCAGCGATTGATAGTAAGGATATAAAATTAATAATCGTGGTTCAATAATTATCTTTTTATGAAAATATTAAAAAAAAAATTTTATCAGAAGTTTCATATTTTCATATTAGAAATATAAAAATAAAACAGCCTGTAATAAAAAAACAAATTTGTATGTTTGCAATCACTTTCGCACATTATTCAAAAAAAAAATCTTTTTAAAACTTTTTGAAATGAGACCATTATAAATATATAAAATAGATTTATTATTCCAAGTTAATAAAGCTATTTTAATTATTATTGTTATGATATGGTTATAAAAGAGATTTAATTTCAAATTGTAATTATATAAAAAAATTTTATTGAATTAGCTTTGGTGCTACAAAAATTAAAAGACCAAAAATGGAGCGAAACGAACCGAGTTGACAATGCTGCCTAGATGCACTAAAATAAAATACATACATAGCTATTTTTTAAATTTTTATTTATAAAATACATAGCTCTGTACTTAGGTGTAACATTTGTTGTAAATTAAATTAAATAAAGAATTCACTTCTACATTAAAAAAATATAAAATTATATATACAGTGTTTTAACTGTTGCAATTTAAAAACATGTTTTGAGATACAGTCTCAGTATTAGCACTCAAAGCACATCTTTTATCCGTTAATAAGCTTCGAGCAGAATAAAAACTTTTTCTGGTTGTGCACTTGATGCAGGAGCAGCAAGTACCCTCAGACATGTTTTATATAAGAAGGGAAATTATTTTTTATTTGTATCGCTTACATTTAATGTATCCATTTCTCTTTTTAAGTTAACGATAACTGCGTATTGTTTAAATTCACATCTTTCTCTATAATAGCTATATAAAAATATTTTCTTTCAACAGCCCTAAATCCCATTATTTAACAACACTCCTTTATTTTTGTGAGCATTTTTTGAATGTTCTAGTGCACTTGATGTTTCTACTATGATTTACCGTTTCTTTACTTTATTGTCGCCTTTTGTTTTGATGTTCTACTTTGTTTTAAAACACATGGTGACTAATTTGTTTTAGTAAAAGCCATGTTTTGTTATGCTTGTTTTTATATTTACACTAAAATTCTGTGTTTGACAGTGTGTGTGCACTAGAATATAGAACTTTCAAAACATTTTGCGCAGCTCTTTAGCATTTACATATATTTTAACCAAGGCATATTGATACCAGGTGAATACATAAGCTTTTACGTGTATTTTGTTTTTGTAAAAACTAATTCGAGCTGTCAAAAACGTCTGGCAAGATGTGTGTATGTATTCCAATATATTTTTAGTAGCTTTCTTATTTTTCACAAATACATACACACATATTGCCACACGTTTTGACAGCTCAATAAGTTTTACCAAAGTTTAAATTCACATCTTTTAAAATCAAAACAAACTGCATGATCTAATGCAGTCACCTTTTCAATGCGTCTTGGATTTTAACATATTAGAATTTTGCGTATTACTAAATGTTCCGTTGTTTTTTGTTTGCTGCTAATGTTTGTTTTTAGTTTTAAAACAAACGTTGTCAAATATAGTAGTAAAAAAATTTAATGTCTGAGGTAAGAACGCATAAAAAAATAATTAAAATGGACTAAGTGCTAGAAATATTAAGAAAACGAAAATAAAATAATAAAAAGAAAGTGGAAGATATCAGTTCAATTATATATTCCGGCGAAAATGTGTCAGAAAATTATGATCGCGAATGTGATGATAAAACCATGAAATGTGTAAATAATCAAAGTGTGAAAAGTTAAAATTTTTTAACCGACAATATAATAATATATATATATATATATATATATATATATATATATATATATATATATATATATATATATATATATATATATATATATATATATATATATATATATATATATATATATATATATATATATATATATTCCGGCGAAAATGTGTCAGAAAATTATGATCGCGAATGTGATGATAAAACCATATATATATATAAATAAATCAAATGGTCCAAGTATGTAATGTAATGGCGTGAGAACAAGTAAGCGATTTGGCTGATTTTTTTTATTCGATTCTAAATTTTCAGGAGATAATTTGTATAAAAAGAAAAATTATAAAATTTTCCGGAAAATTATTAAAATGCATTTAATCATTTTCTGCTTGCTTTTGTTGTTGTGTGCTTAAGATATTCGCGACTCGACATGTTCGTTTGAACTGTTTTGATAAAAATGACTTTGCGTACGTGTAAACATACTTATACATTCTTAGCATACTCTAAGAAAACGCGTAGATCAAATCAAAAGGCACAAAACATAAAGAAAATAAAATAAAAGACCAATTAAAGAGAGACAACATCTTCATGTATTTTTTTTGTTTGAAGATTTTTTTATTTTATTACCAAGGCGAATCAATTACCAGGAGCAGCGTAGGCGAACTCAGTATTTTTTGCTCGTATACACTTTCAAACTCTATATATAAAAAATATGTGTATATTAAACATGTGTATTAAAATATGTGTATATTTTTTATATATGGAGTTTGACCTTGTTTCGCCTTGTTTATTGCATAGCTGCCAGGTTTTTTTGAGATAATACCGTCACAATTTAATAACTGCATATGAAATATTAATCATTAGCAAATAGCTTCCGTACAGCTAGTTTAGAATATTAATCAATTTGTTCAGTTCATAGGCATATTCACGTAAGGAGTACACCGATAAAACCCATGGGCAAGATATTCGTAATGCTTTCCACTTATCCAAAAATAGAATAGTTAAGAGAAATTACAATAATCTGTAAAGGATAAGCAATGAAAATAAAAATCAGCAACTTGACATGACTAACAAAATTAATATGTGATAGATGCGTTATAATATAATATAAAACTCAATCTAATTTTAAGAAATTTTTACTATGTATGCAATAGCTTATAAAATGATGAGGAATAAATATTTTATTAAAATATATGTACATACGTTTTTGATTTTCATTTCATAACGAAGGATTTAAATTGGTTTGCAGGTTTCTTGATTACTTGCAAAGTAAAAATATGGAAAGGTGACTACTGTTCGAAGAAGTGTTTAAGGTGACTTCTACCTATTTACAATGTACGCTGCCTACTGGCAAATTACGATATATGTTAGGCAATACTGAGGGTTTGTATTCATTGGATGAACACTACACTATTTCGCTTACTTTGTGTACAAGTGCATTGTGTTCACTCTACACGTGAATCAAATAATTGTACTTATTTATATTAAAAAAATACAATTTTTATTTTTCGTTTTAAACAGGATTTTATTTACAGGAGAACCAAGTGAAACTCGAAAACCTCAATTAACCCTTTAAGTACATTTGACGAGTGAGACTCGTCATGTTTTTACTTGGGCGAAGTTACGGATAAGTATTTGATAAGTAGGCGTTAATTTTTGCGACTCCTCCGCTAATTGGTGTTGATCGCAAACAATTGCCGCGTATGTTATAAACATAAAATAAGAAAAGCAACCATTTGGCAATGCAAACATTTACCAACGTGTTCCAAATAAAATGTATTACTCTTACATGTTAATCTATATAGCAATAAATTAAATCCGTTCTATATGCATAAAAGTCTCCAAATAATTCAGTACTCAAAGGGTTAAATTGTTTAGATGTCTTTTAATTTGGAAAAAACAAACAAGTACAAAAAACGTAATCCTGTATTTTATTACTTCATTTTATAAATATATTAAAAAAACAGGTCAACTTAAAAACTTTTATTTAATTAGCTGTTTGCAAAGCAAGAATATAATACAGTGCGTATTTCCATGCCAAAGCTAAACTCGTACACTGCTTTAAATTTCAAAGAATGGTTTTCTCTTTAAAAAATTTTATATTTTGTGTGCATCCCCTTATTTTTTATTACAATTGGTTTAATTTTTTTCCATTCTTCTTTAAGAACTTTTTTCAAATCGTCCTGTCGAGGTAGCTGCACAAATTCTCAAGGGGGTTAAAATCTGGACTTTGGGCTGGTGTATCCATGACATGCGACAATTATATAACAACCATGATCGCACATAATAAGCTTTATGCTTTGGATCATTGTCTTGATAAAAATAAAAATTATTGCCAATACCAAGTTTTTACATTGTAGCAAAAATGAACTTAAGGTTCATTTACAATTACTTCTAAAAATTTATCAATATCTTTACTAGCTTTATATGTAACTTTTCACTCTTTAGAATTCTCCTGAATTCTATTATTTAATTCTATTTTTATATGCTTATGTTTCATTGATACAGAAAAAATTATAATAACTATTACAATTATAATTATAATATTACAACTATATGTTGTTGAAGTTGCACCCTCCGCGTACACAGAAAATGTAACCGAATGTCAAAGCGAAGCGGCAGCATATAAGAAAATGGTTCAGCCAAAAGCAGTGGAAACAAGTGGACCAAAAAGAAGGACGAAACTGCCACCAGCCGAATAATTAAGAAAAGTAAGTCTGTACCTATTATTACAACCTATAATATTGATGTTAAGTATATTAGTAATAAGTTAGATAGTGTGTTAGGTCACAAGGACTATAACATGAAAATGTTAGGTAGAAATGTGACAAATATAGGGGTCTGCACCTTGGAGAACTTTGCTAAACTGAAGGACTTCTTAAAACAAGAAGGGGTTAATTATTATACCCATACACCAAAAGCTGAAGGACCTTTTTCTATTGTGATTAGGGGTCTTTCTAATACTTTTGACTCAAGTGATGTGCTTGAGTACATGCAGGGCATAAATATTAATATGAAGATTATGGGGCTTCACAAAATAGGAGAAAATAGATGGCTTTTCCAATTGTCTAAGAGTCTGATTTGAGAAGTTTTAGGAATATTAGCTATATTCTTCACTGTAGGGTGCACATGAAAAAGCACAATCGAAGAGATGTAGTTCAATGCTACAATTGCTAGTGCTTTGGACATGTCGCAATTAATTATTATTATTATTATTATTTATTTAGTAGTATTCGAAATACTTTAGATTTAACAAGTATTTAAATTATTTCTAATGAAAAATACAATTTTTCTTCTAAAAGTATTAATGTTCAATTCATTTTTGGTTTCATTTGGAAGCAACATGCCCTTCAGATGCGTTACGTGTGGGGCTTCTCATGGCCCAAAAAATTGTCAGGTTCCCCCAAAAGGGAAAAATATTTTTAAGACACGTATGACTGGTCCAGTCACAGGTCAAGCAACAGTAAAGATCGGCTTACCCGTTAAATGCGTGAATTGTGGAATAGAGGGACTTGTTGCCAATTCAAAGGAGTATCCAAAACGTTTAGAAATTCTTCGAAGAAAGACTACGGGAAAGGGTTTAAGGGCTCCGGTTGGACGTCCCACCCCGATTGTCCCTTCTACAACAATAAGTGGTGTATCATATGCCGCCGCTGCCAAAACAGCAGTAACAAAGATCACCCAACCAAAATTCACTAGCACTTCGAGAACTGGCATATCTGTCACGTCTGCAATGGCTGGTTTAAATGTTCTTGATAAAGATTGCAAGCGATTTTTTGGCCGTGATCTTCTTAGCTGTCTAGATGAAAGGTTTTGCTCGTGAATATAGGGCGCTTAATAATGATGGGGAAAAATCTCGGGCACTACTAGGGATGTTAATATCTTTACAGCATGATGACTAATTCGTTAAAGTGCATATTTATTAATGTAAATTGTCTCTAGGCATAAGAGACATTACTTGAATTTATTTCTTAGCGAACATCGGTCGGATGTTCTTTTAGTAGCAGAGCATAAACTTTCCCCAAGACATGTGTTGGATTTAAGTGGTTATAAAATCTTTAGGCAGAATCGGTTAAATAGTCGTGGCAGTGGCACTGCCGTCTTCGTAAAAGATATTTTTTGCTGTAACAGGGTTATTCTCGATTTAGGCCCCATAGAAAATACAGCTGTCAGGATAAATAAGACTGATGGAAGTAGGATGATCGTAGTTTCGATGTACTCACCCCCACAGAGTGCATTCACACTTTCAAATTTAAATCCATTAATGGACTTGTCTAGCCGGGAAGGTCTTTTGATAGGTGCTGATTTGAATGCTAAGCATTCACACTGGGGGGCAACGTATGCAACTCTAAAGGAAACATCCTTCGTGAATTTCTGTTGTCGTGCCCTGATATTACTATACATCGCACCAGTGGCCCGACACGAGTTTCTGGAACTACATCTTCATTCATAGACATAGTTATGTCATCAACTGATATCTTACCAGCAGAGGTTGAAGGCTTAAGAACAGTGGATTTTCAGTCTGATCATCTTGCAGTGGAAATTGTTGTAGAGATAGCGAACTTGCAGTGAAGAATAATTCCTAATTGTTTTGACTTTTACTGTGTGAATGTAAATAACCTTAGTAGATTATTGGCCCAAAATCTGACGAATAGTCAACTTCCAATTGATCGCAATGTGTCATCTTATGAAATTGATGTCTGTATTGAATCTATGAGCACAAAATTTTTAAATGCTATGAATGAAGCAATCCCTAAAATCCCTATGCGTAATAGGGGACTACTAAAGCTTCCGGCTAATATACTTAATTTCATCTCTGAAAAAAAGAGACTTAGGAGGATTCTGTGGCGTACTGCTGACCCCAGCAGGTATTCTATTTTAAAAGCCGATATAAGAAACTTAGACAGAATTATTCAAGGGGCCATTGCAAAATTTGAGGAACATTATTGGACCAATTTTCGGGAGAATATTCGCCTTAATAGTAAGACATTTCAGAAAGTAAAGAGAGGCGCTGGTCTCAAGAGACGAATGCCTATTTCTAGTTTGAGAACTTCCGGTGACTCATTTCTCACAGAGGATTATGACAAAGCCAACATTTTGGCTGATTACTTCTGTAAAGTTCACAGGGGAGGCGGTAGCTTGCGATCACCTTCTTTTGAGAGTATAGTCTCTGAGGAGGTAACCGCATTGACGGATTATGTGCCATCCCTGACTTTCATGTCATGGCTGATGGCAACTTGGTAAATGGCGTTTTCAAACAGGGCATAATATAGTCACAACTCACGATATAGGTAACGCTATTAAAACGAGATCAAATAAGAAATGCAGTAATAGTGATGGAGTTCCTGATTTTATCGTTAGAAAAACAGATAATGCTACATGGCGATACTTGGCAATAATTTTCAACCATTGTTTTAACATTGGTTACTTTCCTAGAAAATGGAAAGAGGCAATAGTAGTTCCTATTCCACAGTCTGGTTGGACCCTTCGTTTGGAAAACTAATGGAACGGTTCTTATTATCAAAATTACGGGATGAAATTTCAAATGGTATTGTACTTAAAGACTGTCAGTTTGGCTTTAAGGAGGCCATTCAACATCTCACGCCCTAATGGTGTTCACAGACTTCGTAACCAGGGGCTTAAATAATAGGTATCCAACAATTGCGGCAAGTCTGGATTTTTCAAAGGCTTTTGACACTGCTTGGCAGCAGGGAATAGTTTACAAAATGATGAACTTAGGTTTTAAACGCTCTACTTCTAGGATGATAGCTGATTTTCTGAAGGATCGTTCTTTTAAAGTGAAAGTAGGAACAGAATTATCGGATGTTAGAGCAGTGGAGGCAGGTGTTCCACAAGGCTCCTTATTGGGGTCGGTTTTGTACAATATTTTTGTTTTCAATATTCCGCAGCCCCCTGAAGGAGACCTTTTGCTCATGTATGCTGATGATATATTAATTGCTGCTAGTGGTCCTAGGGCAATAAGTTTGAATACCAGGGTCAACAATTACCTGAACATTCTTCACGAATACTTTATGAAATGGGGCCTAAAATTAAATATCCAGAAAACCGATGGAGTAATAATTAAGGATAGACGTGGTAATCTCTATCCAAATGCAAGAAGTTTTGTGCCAAACTTAAGCATTGCTGGCGAACCCATCAGGATCTCTGATAGGATGAAGTATTTAGGGGTAGCATTTCATGAGAATTTGGAATTCTATAGACACCTCGATTTCATATTAGAACGTGCTAAGAAGGTTTATTTCTTGTATCATAGAATTTTGCGCCGCAGGGTGGTTTAACTACGAAGGTCAGGCTCCTTATTTACCGGCAGATTATAAGACCAATTATATCTTATGCTTTTCCAGTCTGGTTTGGGATATCTTCTCACCAGATAGTACGGCTTAGGGTATGGGAGAGACGAATTCTCTGCACCTGCCTTCGGCTACAGCCAAGAATGGGACCTGACGGCATTTTTCGAAGACTGTCTTGTAGAAAAATCTATAGTAGTATAGACTTTGAGAACATTGATGTTTTTCTCATGAGATCTGCACTCAGGTTTCTTGACAAATCAACTTCTTTAAATAATGGTTTGGAAGGGGGATGCTTTCACCGGGCCCCTGATCTGGAGAATTTGCTTAGAAATAAGTACCATTCCCCAGTTAGCCTTTTGGCTTTGAATGCTAGAGGTCTTCTCTTTGGGGATGCAGGACTCTTGTTTTTCCACAGGAGGGTGAAAACCCTTGACATAACTGATATGGTGCACAACACCGCACAATAGTTTAAGAAGGACTTTGTGATAGATTTTATATATCGCTTATTTTATTTGTTTTTTAATATTAAGTGTTATTTAGTTTGTAGGGTATTTTAAGTTATTAGTTTTAAGTAAAAATTAAAGAAATGAGTGGTTTCCTTTTTATCATTTTTTGGAAATGTAAACAAATATAATTATTTTAAAATGATTGTATACAGAATATCTGTAATATAATTAATTAAGTGGGAATTAGTCTTAGAAAAGTTTTTAACGTTAAGAAATATGTAATAAGAAATGTTGTTTAAGTGACATATGTATAATGAATTTTTGGAACAATAAAATTAGAAATTAGAAACAACTATATGTTAACTTACTATAGCGCATTTAAGCATATTGATTTGTGATTGGTTACTGTATGCCAATTTCATGACACTGAATTAAACAAATGAAGAGAGAGAGAGAGAGTTATTTTCATAAGTAGTATATAAGCTGGAACAAAACTTTAATAAAGCAGACTTTAAGAGTAGAAACATTTATCGGCTTTAACAGAAGAGTAATAAGAATACAAGTAGTAACGATAATTCCTCGAAACTGGTCGACTAGGAAATAGTTAAATCCCAAGAATATGAAAAATGATAAATCAGCGAAACTAGATTAGATTCTGATAAAACTGATATCTAAAATGAAGAAAGAAAATATAAAAAATTAGCGCTAGCAAATAATGATGAAATATTTAAAATATATACGATAGAAGAATTAAAAGAAGCAATAGCAAAGATAATAAGAAATAAAAATCCTCAAATTAAAATCCTCAATGCTCAAAAAAAAAAATATCAGATGATATTCTAAAATATAAACTAATTTACCAGTTCCACAATACCACCCACGCTGGACACTTAGGAATAAGAAAAACAATCATTAACATGAACAAGATGGTAAAACAATTCGTATCTTATTGTGAAACTTGTAACAAAAATAAACAAACAAAACACATTAAGGAATCACTTACACTACCAGACACACCAAACAATAGTTTTGAAGTGATTTCAATTGACACCGTAGGTCCTGCAATGCAATGCAATGCGAACTGACAAATTTTGTCGTTGCACACCCAATGCCGACAAAAGATGCACTTGTCACAACAAAAACATAACTTGAACATTTAAATTTAATTACTTATTAAATTTATTAATAATTAATTTAATTTTTTTACTTGAAATAAATAAATAAAAATAAATAAATTATAATTCCTACTGGTAAAATTTTTACTTGCAAGAATTAGCCAAGCAGCTGTTTCTTAAGGCCAGGATTGACTATCATACTCAGTCGTACGATCTGTCAAAAATTGCATGTGTGCTCAAAAAGTATGATAGTGTGGACTAAAAGTGCATGTGTGTGACAGACTTTTTGACAGATCTGTACGATTTTATAATCTTTCGAAATAATTCATAAAATGATTTTTTCTATGCGATCAGAGTTGATTTTTTTTTGAAGATGAGGAGAAAGCAACAACAAAATATTTAAAGCATCTGTTTTTCTATCTTTTTTCTATAATAGTGTGGCACCTACGACGCCATTTTGAAACGATTTTTAAAGTAGGACAGTATTCTGTCAGATTTTTGTCTGATTTAATCGTACGATTGTGTATGATAGTAAATCCTGGCCTTTACTTTTATTTATAAAATAATTTACTTTAAAAATGCCTGACAAAAGAAATTTTTGTAACATTAAAGAAAATGCAAGTATTTGACAATAAAAGAATATAATATTATTTTGTAAATTTTCTTTAATTTAGCTATGGAAGTACAAATCAAAGTAGTGTAAAACAACAGAAATTTGGTTTAGAATCTTCAAGCTTTGCAGTGATAAAACATTCAAAGCAATGTACTTTTTTTCGGTACACACCAATTTAAAGTAGAGTTGTACAATTATAATACACATAATTATAAATAAGTTATATACATGTTAAAACTATTTTTAGTAAAAAATATTTTTACATCTAAATCACAATAATAATGTATATTAGAACTAATTGTGGAAAAAAATCTATACATGATGAGCTTAAACATCATAAATGCGTTTGCAAATTACCAAATATTTAACAAATATTTAAACATTTTTCATATTTTTGCTATTTTGTACTTTGAGTATTTTGTGTGCATACCTTACAGTTTTTACGTCTTACAATCATTCCCGAAGCCACAACAATTGTCTTTGCTAATTTTTGCTAGTAAAGCGTTCATTTACTTTTTTAAATTTTTGAGAGCAATTTTGCAAAATTCTTTATTACTTTCTGGTTGCAAGTTCCTGCTGGTAAAGTCAATGAACAGAACATGAAACATTAGGTTCAATAGAAAGAAACCATAGGGTTCTTAGTGAAATGATTATGAATGGGATAAGTGGATTCCATACTTCACTTTTGCCTACAATACGGCACCAGACATTGATACGGGATACACACTTTTTGAACTCGTATATGGAAAATTTCTATGTCTTCCCTCTGATATGCTAAACAATGAAACAAAAATTTATAATTATGAAGACTACGTACAAGAATTACGAGTGAAATTACAATTGGCTTTAAATAGACCAAAAAAATTAGTAGTAAAAACAAAAAAAAAAAAAAGAATTTTAAATGATAAATGCAAAAATAATATTAGTCTAAACGTAGGAGACTTAGTGTTAGTACCACTAGAAAATAGGAAAAAGGGTCAAAACCCGTATAAAAAACCTTTTAGACTAATAAGTAGGAATGGCGTAAACAGTACTATAGACTATAATAGAAAACAAAAAGAATTTTATAACGATAACTTTAAAAAAGTTTAATACATTATCAAAAAAATAAAAATAAAAAATATTTGTAATAATACTTGATATCACCACTTACCAAAATATTGTAACAATTAAATAAATACAATTATGAATACTGTAAAAACTAAATAATAATTATTTAAACATATACTAGTATAAGCAAGAATATTGTAATGGTGTTATGAAATTGAAAAGAAAAATCACTCCCATAATTTTTCTGGTGTAGTGTACCACCACAATCAATCAAACAATAATAAACATGCATTGCATCTGATGGCAACACACTGTATAATTGACACATAAATATTAATGATACATAAATAGAACAAGTAGTTTGGAAATATTGTAACATTAATTAATGCAGTCGACACTTGTTGGCCAAGCACAATATTGTTTGTCCTAAGTTCAGTAAACTCAATTTCAATCATGAATGAGTCTCAAATTGAATTGAGTGCATTTAAGCATATGGATTTGTGATTGATTACTGTATGCCAATTTCATGACACTGAATGAAACAAATGAAGTAGTATTGGTAAGCTAGAATAAGTTAGAGAGGCTAAGAGTTATTTTCATAAGTAGTATATAAGCTGGAACAAAACTTTAATAAAGCAGATTTTAAGAGTGGAAACATATATCGGCTTTAACAGCCTTGTTCAATATTTGGGAAGTTCCTTTGAACGCCTAGTATTAAGCTGTCCTCCGTGGCAGCTGTATAAATATAACTAAGGACTATAGGGTAAACACGAATTAAGGACTTCACTTATCACACTATAATGTTTGAAAAGTAATAATCTTTTATTCTTATTGAAAAGTTATTAAAATTAATTAAATAATTTCCATTTAAGATAATTTTGTTAGCATTGCAAGTTTGATTAACACTAATATTTATTGAGTTTTTAATTATAATTTTATCTAAACCTGGCTGTAATATTTCCAAATCGTTATTTTTATCATTCGACAATTTTTTTATTACACACTGTTTGTCTTATTCTAAATCTTTCAAGTGTTTTTTTTTTCTTGATCAAAATCAAAAATTTATTCTATTCTATAATCAATTTTATAGTTTTTATTATTTAGTATTGCTACTATAGTTCCTTGTTTTTCACTTATAAATTTTTTGGGTATTTTTTTATCCAAAAATTAGATATGAATTTTTAAAATATGCTGTTCCAAATTAAATATATTTTAATTTATTGTAATCTATTTAATACTTTTCAATTTCATTACTAGTTAAAATGCTTGGGTGTACTTCGCAGATACGACATTATCCTGTAAATGCTCTTATTTTTAATTAACTGTACATTGGTTAGTTGTTCCAAATATAAATGTTTATTATTATCTATTTTCAAAATTTTATTTATAGAATTCAATTCGTGTTCAATTTTTCTGTCATTTGGAATAACTGTTTTTAAGTGTGTTAAAGTCATATTAAAATAATCATTGATAACTTCTTGATTATTGTTTTCTTTGATCTCATTAATATTGGAAATATAACCTCAATTAACCTATATAACGTTACCATTTTGATATACTACATACTCCATTAACTAGTCCACGTCTGTCTCTATGTTGTCTTGGTAATAAAGTCTTTAGTTTATTTCTAGTATCATTCATTTCTATTTTAAGTCTTTCTTTATTATCTATCTTCATTAAAATAACGATTTCGGTTATGTTATCTAAAATTTGTGTGATTTCATGAAGATAAATAACATGTAAAACTATGTCTGTGTCCTTAACAATTGCTTTATCTCCAATCTATATATCAAGTTGCTTGTTCCGTGAGTTGTTTTGTATCAAAGTTCCCTCAGTCATTGGTGTCCATATCATTGTCATTATTATTATCATAATCTAAAAGTTTTAAGGGTTTCTTAATATTGCAAGGATGTTTGTTTTCTAAATTCTTATACAGTGCACTCGCGATAATACGAACTAATGAAAACAAGGGCAGTTCAAATTTTTTGGGATTGTTCAAAATTGGCACAAAATTTTAATAAAACAAAGTCATTTGCTTACCATATAAAGTTCTTTCCTCTTTAAATGATAGTCTAATTTAAATAGTTAAAATTTTTGTTTTATTTTAAAACATAAAAGGAACTTTTTCATTTAGTTTGTTTACAGCAAACATCAATATATACTAATTTCTATACCTATTAATAACATAAATGCTAGAAATATAAAGCTAAAGTTCAAAAGGTCGGTTATCTTCTTTTGCCGCTTCTGATTGTTAAGAACTTTAAAAACTGCCTTCTCACGCAAGTCTCTTAAAATATTTAAAACTCGCTGTTCAACTATTTCACCCTTAACCCCATCCAACGCCTTATTGAAGATATCGACAGCCTCCTCGGATTTAATCGTCCTCTTTAGTTTCTTCACATAATAATCTTCATCGGATATGGCTTCTACTTTATTATCTTCACATTCCATAGCATCTTCATCCATTCTTTAACGTTCGTATATATGAGAAAATAAAGAATTACACACAATTTTAAGTACATTTCTTCCAATTCACGTAAATTCATTGGCAAATTCTCTCTAACAACACTTAGAGGAATTTCATCTTCGGGATCATCTTGATTCACTACGATAATTAAAATGTTCTTCCAGCATTTGGATAACACAGCTGAATACACTCTTCTCCAAGCAGATTCCAAAATAACCATACCTTCATTAAATGTAGTCTGCTTTATAGTTTCTAACAAACCACCCCCTTTAGCAGCAATGGAAGCCAAAAGGCTATTTCTGTAATACAGCATTGTGATCCTTATAGCATTTTGGTCCATGGGCTGGATGAGTGGGGTCACGTTCGGTGGCATAAACATCACAAAAATAGAGCCGTTTTCAGGTTTTAATTCGTCCTCAAGTGGGTGAGATGGAGCATTATCTGTTAAAAATGGCTTTCACTGGAAGCACTTTTTTGTTTAAAATTGTTTCATCTGGATTTTGTAAAAAAATATTTTAAAATGAATATGTATGTGTCGATTAATGTCAAAATAAAAACGTTTACCTCTGGAACAAATGGGCGATGAAATGAGTCTTTAAAAATGTTACCAATCATCCACGCTGATTTAGAATGACGATAGTGAACAGGGAAATCAAAATTCTGGACACAGCGGGTTTTTTTTTTGACTTTCCGACAACAAGCAGTTTGAGCTGATGTGACCCCGTAGCATTTGCACAGCACAGGAAAGTAACTCTTTGTTTTTCAGTCTTTGTACTTGGGGCTGATTTTTCCTGAGACGACATGTATGTTTTAGTAGTTAAAATTTTCCAAAACAAACCCGATTCATCGGCGTTATAAAGTTGATCATTACTTAATCCAAGCTCTTCAACCTTCGATCTAAATGCCGCCTTAAATGGGGTAGAGAAGAAAGTTTCTCTCCAGAAATTTGGAGCAATCTTACGCCGAATCTATTTTTGAAATTCTCCAGTCATCCGTCATACGCGTTGAAGTCAGAGTTATTTTCCTTTATATTATAATGAAGCTCCTTGGCCTTTTCTTTCAACATAAGTCCACTGATGGGGAATCTCTTATCCCTCATATTTATTAGTACTTTTGGCACTTTCTGATCATTTAAAAACGGTATAAGTGAAGAAAGAAAAAGTTTGAACTGGAAATCGTATGCTCTGTCATATGAAAATAGAACAAGTTCTAAATGAAAATTTGTCATATGACTGTTACATATGTATG
Source organism: Cistogaster globosa (assembly GCA_937654795.1). Lineage (NCBI taxonomy): Eukaryota > Metazoa > Arthropoda > Insecta > Diptera > Tachinidae > Cistogaster > Cistogaster globosa. The sequence continues at coordinate 102,278,281 of OW569403.1, read as the reverse complement.
TATTTAACATAAGAAATGTTTTAAACCGCTTACACGATACATATGTATTTTGTTATGGAAAATCTGACAAGTCACATCTAAAAATCATTTCTTCTAAAGGCACCTTAACTAAAAAGTGCACTTGTTTGTTTGATCATTGACATTTGGCATTCAAATGTTAATAACTCGAGGTTTCCCCTAAGTTTAATACATATTATGTAACTGAAATCCGTTTCAAAATAATAAATTAATGTTCATATTTTAAAACTTTTGTACAAAGTTCATATTTTGGAGTTGTCAATGGCAGAGAAAAAGTGTTCATATTTCGGGTTGTTTATTTATTAGGATGTTAATATTATCGCGAGTGCGCTATATTTAGGTTGCTCTTTGTGTCTAACAGATTTATAGATCTTAATAAATCCCTCTTTTCTATTTTCTGTGTAGCTTTCTCAATTTTGATTTAATTTAGTTAGTACTTTTCTTCTTTTATTTCTCTTATTGTCAGCTTTTACTAAATGTACTACGGTCATTATAATTTCTTATTGTTTGTTAAATCAATTGTTTTACTGGTATATTTTTATTGGTTTGGTAAAAAATCCTGAATTTTTATGCTATCGTATTATGTCTGACCCCTAAGTTATCTACTTCCGTATGATGGTTTTGTCCTTGCCTGTTGCCATATTCTTAAAATTCTGATCTTATAAAACTATTCTCAAAACGTCTTCTAGTCATTATATCTATTATTATACCTTAATTTTTTTCTTCATACAAATTTTTTTCTAATTGTGATTTTTATGGTGGGTAAACAATATGTTTTAGTTGTCAAAAAATATGGGTTTGGATCAGAGTGTCCTGCCAATGGAACATTATTTATTTCTTTATTTAATCCGCTTTGGCTTTGACATGGTTGTGACAAGCATTTAGTTCACACCGTAAAATAACTAAACACAGCTTTTGTAAATGTCAGTCATTTTATGCATACGTATTGGTCGCGCTAAAATTACATCTTCATTTGTAAGTTTTGCATTGCATTAATTCCAAAAATTCCAGGCGGTTTGAGCTACCTGCAACCCATATAAATAGAAAAGAAGCGGCCATTTTTGACAGAAGTTACCAAGAAGAAAGAATAAGGTGATGAACTGCTATTGGAGCCACACCAAAAAAGAATTTTAACATTTGAGTTAATTTTAACCAAAAATTTAATTGAATTTGTAAATAAATAAGTTTGAACATAAAAGTTGTACGTTTTTAACTCAGTGTTTACAACCTCAAGTGGACATCAAGGGCCTGGGTCATATCTCCCGACAATATCTTTAAAATTCTTTTTTGTACGTGATTGATGCCTAACCAGAAGTCTGGATAATTTGAAGAACTCCACCCGGCTGATATACCGTAAGTCCCAATATAATGGATTCTCCATCTTCCTTACAGGGTCAACCACTATATACCTCTTTAAATGAACACCAAGTTGAAGAAATAAATACAAAATCTTCAGCCAATTGCAAAGTCTGCCAAAAGCCGACAGACGATAACACCGACATAGTTTGCGACACGTGCAAGTTAGTTTTTCACATCTCGTGTGTTAATATCGATAGCGCGCAACGTGAACGTAAGTGGCTTTGCCAAAACTGTTCCACTAAACAACAAAACCGACCGACCTCGCCTCAGTCTGCTCGTAGTGTAATATCAATTTCATCACACGCATCACGCTCTAGAAAACAAATGTTGGAACTTCAACGACTAGAAGAGGAAACTAAGCTTGAAAGAGAATTCTTCATAAAAAATATCAAATTCTTCAGCAAAATTATGAAGACGACAGTGACTCGGCATCTGACATTGCTTCTGTGCTAGCACCCGAAATAAAGAACCAGATGCATTACAGCAACTAAATACTGCCGTTTCTAACAACACAACGTATAACCATCCTCAAAGTTCCGCAACAACAACGTTACAAGCTTCAGCAAATCCTCCACAAACAAATGTAAGTAACGAAAAAATATCTACAAATATAGCAATGCAGCCACAACAAATAAATAATTCAGTCAAAAACAATTTTGCTACAAATTCATTAGCATTTTTTAATAAAGCCCCACAAAGAAATTTACATTTTATGACACAAGCCATGAATAATAATCACATGCCAAATTGCAATGACACTTCAATAATGCACAACCAGGAATCTAGTATGCCAAATTTTCAATCTACCGGGTTTTATTATCCACAACGACAATCGTTTAACAGCACTGTAACAGGAGCAATCAACCACAGTTTTTAGCTCCAGATTCCAGTTTTGCCAATAATGAACACCCACCAACAATGCCGCCTGATTTCTCTTACAATCGAAATCTCACACACCAACAGTTAAATGCACGACAAACTCTGCCTAAAGAATTGCCCACGTTTACCGGCCGGTCAGAAGAGTGGCCACTTTTCAGCTCTACGTATAACTGGTCCACCACAATTTGCGGTCTAACTGAAGCAGAAAATTTAGTCCGCCTTCAAAAGGCCCTGTGTGGAGAAGCTCTGCGTTCTGTTCAGCTCATTCTTATACATCCGTCTTGTGTGCCTGCTGTTATGTCAACATTGAAATTGCTTTACGGCCAGCCAGAAAAAATATTAAATTCACTGAGAAATAAAATTAGATTAATGCCAGCGCTAAATATCAAAAAGCTTCACACAGTTACAGCATTCGCACTTGAAGTGAAAGGATTGGAAACAACCATCCAAGCTTGTGGACTAGTTGATGAACTTAATAACACCTCGCTTGTACAAGAATTAATTGCCAAAATGCCATCTTATTTTCAATTAAACTGGGGCACATTCAGAACAGAGCTAGTGAAGAAGAACAGAAAAGTAAACTTAACAGAATTCGCAAACTGGATATATGATGTAGGAATTTCAGCAAGTAGTATAGATATTGAAAATAACAGCAAGTTGACATGTGTAGAAAATTCATCAAACAAAACAAAAAATGCCTATGTAAATTCGCATGAAGAACAGGCAAAGAGAAATTGTGTTGTATGTTACGAACATTGTAGTAGTGTTGGAAAATGTAAAAAGTTCTTAACCGCTGATAGAAATGAGAGGTGGAACTATGTTAGAAAGTTTAATCTATGTAAGCTTTGCTTACGTCGCCACTACGGCTACTCTAAAAGTAACATTACATGCGCACATAAAGGCTGTAAAAGTAAACACAATTCACTGCTACATAGAATAACAGATGCAAAAACAGAAGTAAAGGAGTTGAGAGATCAAAAACAAGACAAAGATCTAAATGTTAATACACATTCTGCCCACAATAGTCGCGACAGCGACAAAATACAATTCAAAATTATACCTATTGTCATATACGGTGAAAATAATAAATCTGTAGAAACATATGCTTTTATTGATGAAGGTTCATCAGTAAGCCTGATAAATGAGGATATAGTTAACGATTTAAATATAAACGGTGATCATGAACCGTTATGTTTAAAATGGACCAGCGATGTTGAAAGATACGAAGAAAGTTCAAAAAGGCTTAATATCAGAATATCCGGCCCAAACAAGGCTGCACATTATTTGGAAGTTCGGACCGTCAAACAGCTTGCTTTGCCAACACAAAGCATAAATTATGAAATGCTACATAGCCGTTTTCCACATCTAAAAGGGCTTCCTATCAATAACTATACTGACGCCTTACCCACTATCCTCCTAGGAATTGATAATATTAAGTTTTGCTTGCCAACACGCGTTAAAGAAGGAAAAGATAATGAGCCTATAGCCATTCGCACACGCCTAGGCTGGCTTATATGCGGCAATTCAGCATCGAGACAAATAAGAAAATTAGAATGCAATTTTCATATATGCGAGTGCGGTCGCACGTATGACAACAACCTGAACGCCTTAATTAAAAAATTTTATTCTATTGAAATGGCTGGCATAAGCGGCAAGGGCCCTCTCGTTGGGAAAGATGACCAAAGAGCAATCGAGTTACTACAGAGGCATACTATCCAATTAGACAATGGTCATTACGAAACAACATTGCTGTGGCGTTACGATAACGTTAAATTGCCTCACAGTTTTGATATGGCAATTAAAAGATTAAAATGCCTTGAAAAGACTTTAAAGTTAAATGATCAATTAAAGAAAATATTTGAAAACACAATAGACGAATATTTAAAAAAGGGCTTCATAACAAAGGTAGATACGAATGAAACCACCAGCCAAGGGGAAAATTCAGAAATTGTATGGTATTTGCCCATTTTTCCTGTTCTTAACAAGAATAAGCCCAACAAGCCAAGAATAGTGTGGAATGCTGCCGCAAAAGCAAAAGGTGTTTCTTTGAATTGTATGCTGTTAAAAGGTCCCGATATGTTGACCTCTCTCCCTTCTATTCTTTTTCAATTTCGCGAGAAGAAAATAGCAATATGCGGCGACATAGAACAGATGTTCCATCAGATTTTTATTCGCAAAGAAAATAGGAATGCCCAACGTTTTTTGTGGCGAAATTGTGAAGACGATAGAAAGCCTGATATTTACTTGATGAATGTACTGATTTTTGGGGCATCTTGTGCACCCTGTATATCTCAGTACGTCAAAAACGTTAACGCTTCAAAATACGAAACACAATATCCTGATGCAGCCAGTGCTATAAAAAACAATCATTATGTGGATGATTTTTTGTCGTCTACAGACACACCAGAAGAAGCCAGTAAATTAGCTAAACAAGTAAAGTACATTCACAGCCAGGCGGGATTTAATATAAGGAATTGGTGTTCAAACAGTGATGAAGTGTTGTACGATTTAAATTCTAACAAAAATACAACTTCTTTATGCCTTAATATAAGTGATGGTCTGGAAACTGAAAAAGTGCTTGGAGTATTTTGGATGACAAAGGGCGACTTTATAACATTTAAACTTTCGCCTTCAATTTTGAACAATGAAATATTCCTTGGCAATAAAAAACCAACGAAGCGTGAAGTGCTGAAAATTTTAATGAGTGTGTACGATCCTTTGGGCCTTATTGGAAATTCTTTAATGTATTTAAAAATAGTGCTACAAGAAATTTGGAGAAGTGGTGTCGAATGGGACGAGCCTATTTTTGAGCCACAGCCTAAAAGATGGAAAACTTGGTTGTCGTTTTTGCCAAAATTGGGCGAGATTAATATACCACGTTGCTATTTACAAACTTTTACAAATTACGCGAAATTAGATGTGCAGTTGCACACCTTCGTTGACGCAAGCGAAAATGCTTACGCGGCTGTGTCTTATTTAAGAATTTCTGATGGCGAACAAATAGTTGTATCTCTAATAGGTTCGAAAACAAGAGTCGCACCATTGAAAATTGTCTCCATTCCTAGACTAGAACTGATGGCGGCTGTAATTGGAGCACGTTTTGCTAAAACTATTTTAGAATCTCACCCTATCACCATTAGTCGTAAAATATTTTGGTCTGACTCTCAAACAGTCTTGAGTTGGATACGATCAAATCATCGCAAATACCATCAATTTGTCGCAGTAAGGATTAGTGAGATTCTGGATCTTTCTGAAATTATCGAATGGTTTTGGATTTCTGGCAAAAATAATGTGGCTGACGAGGCAACAAAATGGGGCAAAACATCAGACCTGTCGCCTACGAGTCGTTAGCTTAATGGGCCAGAATTTCTTAAACAGGCTGAAAACGAATGGCAAATAAAATCTTTAAATGTATCTCAAACTGATGTAGAACTTAAGCAGCATAATTTAGTTACGCTAAATATAGAACCATTCATAAACACAGAACGTTTTTCTCGCTGGTGCAGATTGTTGAGGGCAACAGCTTATGTTATTCATTTTTGCAATATTTTGAGAAAGCAAGCTTTTACTCAAGTAAACTATGAATTGTCGCAGCAAGAACTGGCCAAAGCTGAGCTGATTTTACTGAAACAGATTCAAGAAAAAGTATATTTTAATGAAATTAAGCGCCTTAAGGCTAATGAGAATATTCAAAAATTCAGTCCATTATATAAACTTTCACCATTTATTGATCACGACGGTTTACTTCGAGTGGGGGGACGAATTGAATACGCTAACGCCACATACGATTTAAAACATCCTGCAATTTTGCCAAAGTATTCTCATGTAACCAAATTAATAGTTCTTCACTTTCACAATCAGTTTCACCACTTGAACTGCGAAACTACAATGAATGAGATTCGCCAGCGATATTACATCCCACAGCTGCGAGTTGTGTGCAAACACTTTTTGAAAGAATGTCAAATATGCAAGATCAAAAATGCTTTACCGGTTTATCCACAAATGGCCAAACTACCAAGATGTCGTCTTGCCAGCTATCAGCGGCCGTTCACTTTCACTGGCCTAGACTTTTTCGGCCCACTTTACGTTACAGTTAACAGACATGAAGAGAAGAGGTATGGTGCTTTATTTACCTGCCTTACAGTTAGAGCTATTCATGTCGAGATCGTGCAACACCAGCTCCTGCGTCATGGCGATACGAAATTTTACAGCTCGGAGAGGTCTTCCAAGAGAATATTTTAGCTACAATGCCACTAATTTCGTAGGTGCAGATCGTGAGCTACGTGAAGCGTTGAAAGAGGTAGACAAAAACGAGTTAGTTCGAACTTTTACCAATGTAACATGTAAATGGAATTTCAATCCACCATCTGCACCACACATGGGAGGTGCTTGGGAACGCTTAGTACGTTCTGTGAAAACAGTCCTTTACAAAATTAAACAAAAAGAGTATCCAGACGATGAAACTTTAAAGAGCATGATGGCGGAAGTCGAAATCATAATCAATTCTAGGCCACTTACTTATGTTCCAATAGAGAGTGAAACACAGGAAGCACTAACTCCGAACCACTTTCTATTAGGAAGCTCTAATGGTGTTAAACCTCTTGCGTTATATAGTGATGATGGTGTCGTGTTAAAGGAATGTTGGTTGTGCTGCCAACAATATGCAGACAAGTCTTGGAAACGTTGGGTTACAGAATACCTGCCTACACTAACTTGCAGGACAAAATGTTTTGAGCAGACTAAGCCGTTAACTGTCGGAGACTTGGTTATAGTGGTTGACCCAACAAACCCTAGGAACGTCTGGCCCAGAGGAAGAATTCTTGAAGTTTTTAAATCCACCGATGGGCAGGTCCGCAAAGTAAAAGTTATGACCACTTGCGGCATATTAGAGAGACCTGCAGCAAAAATAGCAGTTCTGGACGTGGCTCAGCAATGAAAGTAAGCCTTCAAACGTGTTCTCGTCTTACTGAGGAGGGGTGTTACCGCCACTACCGACTTATAATGGTTGTCAACTTCACACCGTAAAATAACTAAACACAGCTTTTGTAAATGTCAGTCATTTTATGCATACGTATTGGTCGCGCTAAAATTACATCTTCATTTGTAAGTTTTGCATTGGATTAATTTCAAAAATTCCAGGCGGTTTGAGCTACCTGCAACCCATATAAATAGAAAAGAAGCGGCCATTTTTGACAGAAATTACCAAGAAGAAAGAATAAGGTGATGAACTGCTATTGGTGCCACACCAAAAAAGAATTTTAACATTTGAGTTAATTTTAACCAAAAATTTAATTGAATTTGTAAATAAATAAGTTTGAACATAAAATTTGTACGTTTTAACTCAGTGTTTACAATCTCAAGTGGACATCAAGGGCCTGGGTCATATCTCCCGACAATAGTTTTGTTTAAGTGTTTGATTACAATTTTAATTATGATAATAATTAGTATTATTATTTCTGTTATTGTTATAGGTATTTCTTTGTCCCTTCTTTGTGTTATTATTATAAGTTTTTAACTGTCTATACTTGCTAAATTCTGGTCCGATACAACTGTCTTCGTATGTTCGTCTCGTCATGATTTCTAATATCGTCGTCTTAACATGCAAACCTGCTAACTCCCTTTCAGTAAATTTTACAGGAGAGACAAAAAACTTCCTATATATCATATTTGCAACTATAGAAGAAAAACAAAAATATAGTTGGTTTATTTTATGGTATTCTACATCCATGACTTCAATCTATAAAAATAAATATGGTAATTACGGAGTTATAACAGATTTTGTAACTTAGCAGCTTTTCTTACATCGATTTAAAATATTATGGTGGATAAATCAGGTTTTCTTTTTTAATTTCAAAAGTACGTATTATTACAAAAATCCATGTAATACGAGTAACACTAAAAATTAAGAACAATAATAAAATAATTGTAGTTCGCTGTTATGTATTTTTAAATTTATTCATGAGGTAAGTTATCATAAAAGGAACGGTAATCTTCGGGAAGTGATCTCTTTAAATGTTGTAAGTCCTCAAACTTTTTGACAGTGATCTTTCTTCGATTTTCGTAGAGGTTTGGAAGCTCAGAAAAGAATTTGGGAACTATTTGGGATGATTTTCTTTGAGGCAACTTTTGCCACTCCTCAGGATATCTTAACTTAAAAAGTATTTCACCATTTGGGTTATATTGTAATGCACGAATATCAAAGACTTTCGCATCACATTTGTTGCGCCCAGGTCGGATACTTTTGAAGAATTGCACAACATCAAATTTTTTGAAAAACGAGTAGTTTAGGTAATTTACATTGTATGGCTTTGGTCTTTTCCTAGCTGATTTACAGACTTCAACATAATCTGCAGGAACATAAATGTCTTTGTTCTTTAGTGCCCGCTCGATGGTGGAATGAATACAGTCAGCTTCCATTTGAGTATGGCCTACTTCTAGAAACTTTTGCTCAATAATAATTTTGTGGTTAATGGCCGTAGATAACAAAGCATTGGACATCACACAATTCCTATTCTGATAATTACATCCATTACTGTAAAATATTATTTGAGGTGTCTCCGAGGAACCCACTTTCGGCAATACAACCTTTTCAATTAAATTCACCCATATGCTCGCAAACTCTTCGGAGCCTAGCCCTCCTTCAGTTTCGTTCCATAAGAAACAGTATCCGTTTCTATCTTTTAAATTAAAAAATGTTAAATTATGTACCTGTAATTTTGTTCTATAATACAAACTACTAATTTTTGACTTAGGAGCCATCAGAACTGCTTGCATATCAACAGTAAATACGACATTTTTATCACTTTTGTCTCTTTCTTTTTCTCACCTACCCTCTTCCTTTTTCTGTTGGTGCTCTAAATATTCCTTTTCCGCTAAATTTCCAACTTTAAGCAATGAACATTTTTCGCTTGGTCCTTTTTTGGAATGTGTAAAGCCAAATTTTTTGCGTCAAAAGCATTACAAAATGCAGCAATAGAAAGACTCCGCACATCACGACTTTTGCACCAATCCTTTTTATAAAACTGGTAAAGGGACATTTTTGTTTACTACTCTGGTTGTAAATATTTTTTTTTGTGGATGTGGCGCGACAGTAATGGGACTCCATAGTAGGCAAAGAATCCAAGAATAGATTTAGCTCTTCGCGATCCTTAGCGTAGCGAGTAGAGGAAACTTTTTGGGTAACAGAACGACGGGCGGCTACGACAGAACTACTGAAGTCTTCAGAAAGTATTTGTTCATTTTTCCAATGAAGCACACTCCATCTTCCAATACCTAGGATATTAAGAAACATAGTTTTGCATACTTTGCTTCGATTGTCTTGTTTCTTTAGATAATATATGACGGACTGATGTCTCCTAGACCCTTGATCAGATTTTTTTCCCGATATCTTTTTATTGAAACTGATGTTACAAATCCTGTAATGTATACCTTTTTTCTTTTCAGTTCATTTCCCAAAAGTATTTAAAAATATATTTTCTGTCATCTTCTGTAAAAGTCCCACACTTAAAAATACCACGTTCCGTTTGTCTGCAGTTGCACCTTTGTTTTTTTTAGTTTTTTCATCACTTCATAATCTCATGTTTCTTTCTTTCGTTTACCCATATACCTTTTACCAGACTCTCTCAATTTTTTGTTTTTCTCTGCAAACCAATTAGACTTCTGCGTTTGTGATCTTTTACTTCTTTTCTTGCTCTTTTCAGGGTAGTTACTATCAGTTTCAGAACCTGAATTTATGTCATAAGGAACTAAACCCGTTAGTCCACTATTGGCAGTTGTCAGATCTTTATAATCACTTGTTATTGGTGAATTTAAAATGGCAGAACCTCGGTTATCTGGAACATCTGACATCTGCAACAGTAAGTTTCAAGTCAAAACCATTATAATAAAACTCCGTTTCTTCATAATTTTTCGTCTAAACTGAATTGAATAACGCCCACTAAGTCAAAGAAACATACTTATGTACTTACCCCTTATTTGAAAAACGTTCCACTAATTCACACAAATTGAACCGAATTTAAAAGAATTTCAAGTCTTTACCAAAAAAATCACGAAAAATAAAATATAATTTTTCGCCTAAATTCAACGGTGTCTAAGAAAAATTAAGTTTTTTAAATTAAGCTGACAATGCACTAGAGTGCTGCCCATATTACAATAAAAAACATCTAATTTGGAGTTTTAAATTAACAAAAAAAAAAAAAAGAATATCAATGTTATGGATTTAGCAGTTTTTCTTACAAAAATTTTTCTATGCGTGGATTTAGCAGTTTTTCTCATCAGACCTTTTTACATACTTTGAAACTCCAATTGAAGAAAAATTATACGTTGGTAGAGGCGTCATCCTATTCTCTACCGAACGGCGTCAAAACCTTAAAAAGTGGATATAGCAGGTTTGCATGTTAAGACGACGATATGCTACCTAAATCTCGTATGTAAAAAATTTCATCTAGCAAGGCTCTCTGTGTTATTTCGTTAATTGGATTTATTAGTACACTTTCAATATTACTTAAATCTACACAATGATTACCAATATGATAAATTGTAAGTTCATCTGATTTGTATTTATTGTTTTGAATTTTTATTGCTAGTTCACTCACCGTGTTGACGTATATATTATTAATTTTTCTATAGATTTGGTGTGGTTCCACATCTCCTCTCTGAATACTTCTGTAGTAGATAGCTATAGTTGCTTCTTACCTCATCGTTTCGTTGCGAATTGTGGATAAGAGGTGTTCTACATTGCTCATTAACGAATTTATGGTTATTTGTCCATCTCCTGTGAATGTTAGTAGGTGTGACACATTTTTAAAGATCTGTTCTATCTCCAGATTTAGAGTTGATTGCTCTTGTGGTTGTTGTTGTTGTTGAAGTTGTTTCTGCAGCTCCATGTAGGCACTACGTAAACGTTCTAATTTTGCGTCTTTGCGGGCCAGTTCTTCTGCCACATTTGCGGTAGCTATATGAGTTTGTTCATCCATTCTTCTTCTTCGGTCAAAGGTTCTTTGCCTTGTGGAGTACACTTTGATATAAGTTTTTTCACTGCACTAGGTCTTTTAGCTTTCCTTAAATGTGTCCACTTCTGCTCAATGTTCACTGAATTAAGATGTTTTTTTTTTAACTCAATTAAGTCCACAATTTTTCTTAATGTTTACTAAATCAAGGTTTTTATTTGACTAATTTATGTACACTATTTTATTTGAATGTTCACTAAATACAGTAGTTTTCGCTTATAGTCCACAGCTACAGTTGCACAACTTTTGTGGACTATAAACGAATTAGGACTATAACCGAATTTCTTTTTAAGCCACTTACGGACTATGACTGTATCCAGATATAATACACATTTTGGACTATATACAAAGTATGCAATTTCTTCAATAAAACCACCTTTTTTAAACAAAATAAAAGTTTATTTAAAATATAAGCAAATATTGATTTAAATAGAATTATTTTTTTCTTTAATATATTTATGTCTTCCTCCAATATAGAAAGTATGTCATTCCAAATAAGAACAGTCATCCAACTATTTTTATTTGAAAAATATGTAATGGGAATGTTTTTATTTTTAAAACAGCGAGGCTGCCCAGGCTTTTCAATCACAAACACACGTTTATAAGAACCCGTTGAGTATCAATAACTATACTGACGCCTTACCCACTATCCTCCTAGGAATTGATAATATTAAGTTTTGCTTGCCAACACGCGTTAAAGAAGGAAAAGATAATGAGCCTATAGCCATTCGCACACGCCTAGGCTGGCTTATATGCGGCAATTCTGCATCGAGACAAATAAGAAAATTAGAATGCAATTTTCATATATGCGAGTGCGGTCGCACGTATGACAACAACCTGAACGCCTTAATTAAAAAATTTTATTCTATTGAAATGGCTGGCATAAGCGGCAAGGGCCCTCTCGTTGGGAAAGATGACCAAAGAGCAATCGAGTTACTACAGAGGCATACTATCCAATTAGACAATGGTCATTACGAAACAACATTGCTGTGGCGTTACGATAACGTTAAATTGCCTCACAGTTTTGATATGGCAATTAAAAGATTAAAATGCCTTGAAAAGACTTTAAAGTTAAATGATCAATTAAAGAAAATATTTGAAAACACAATAGACGAATATTTAAAAAAGGGCTTCATAACAAAGGTAGATACGAATGAAACCACCAGCCAAGGGGAAAATTCAGAAATTGTATGGTATTTGCCCATTTTTCCTGTTCTTAACAAGAATAAGCCCAACAAGCCAAGAATAGTGTGGGATGCTGCCGCAAAAGCAAAAGGTGTTTCTTTGAATTGTATATGTTGACCTCTCTCCCTTCTATTCTTTTTCAATTTCGCGAGAAGAAAATAGCAATATGCGGCGACATAGAACAGATGTTCCATCAGATTTTAATTCGCAAGGAAGATAGGAATGCCCAACGTTTTTTGTGGCGAAATTGTGAAGACGATAGAAAGCCTGATATTTACTTGATGAATGTACTGATTTTTGGGGCATCTTGTGCACCCTGTATATCTCAGTACGTCAAAAACGTTAACGCTTCAAAATACGAAACACAATATCCTGATGCAGCCAGTGCTATAAAAAACAATCATTATGTGGATGATTTTTTGTCGTCTACAGACACACCAGAAGAAGCCAGTAAATTAGCTAAACAAGTAAAGTACATTCACAGCCAGGCGGGATTTAATATAAGGAATTGGTGTTCAAACAGTGATGAAGTGTTGTACGATTTAAATTCTAACAAAAATACAACTTCTTTATGCCTTAATATAAGTGATGGTCTGGAAACTGAAAAAGTGCTTGGAGTATTTTGGATGACAAAGGGCGACTTTATAACATTTAAACTTTCGCCTTCAATTTTGAACAATGAAATATTCCTTGGCAATAAAAAACCAACGAAGCGTGAAGTGCTGAAAATTTTAATGAGTGTGTACGATCCTTTGGGCCTTATTGGAAATTCTTTAATGTATTTAAAAATAGTGCTACAAGAAATTTGGAGAAGTGGTGTCGAATGGGACGAGCCTATTTTTGAGCCACAGCCTAAAAGATGGAAAACTTGGTTGTCGTTTTTGCCAAAATTGGGCGAGATTAATATACCACGTTGCTATTTACAAACTTTTACAAATTACGCGAAATTAGATGTGCAGTTGCACACCTTCGTTGACGCAAGCGAAAATGCTTACGCGGCTGTGTCTTATTTAAGAATTTCTGATGGCGAACAAATAGTTGTATCTCTAATAGGTTCAAAAACAAGAGTCGCACCATTGAAAATTGTCTCCATTCCTAGACTAGAACTGATGGCGGCTGTAATTGGAGCACGTTTTGCTAAAACTATTTTAGAATCTCACCCTATCACCATTAGTCGTAAAATATTTTGGTCTGACTCTCAAACAGTCTTGAGTTGGATACGATCAGATCATCGCAAATACCATCAATTTGTCGCAGTAAGGATTAGTGAGATTCTGGATCTTTCTGAAATTAACGAATGGTTTTGGATTTCTGGCAAAAATAATGTGGCTGACGAGGCAAAAAAATGGAGCAAAACACCAGACCTGTCGCCTACGAGTCGTTGGCTTAATGGGCCAGAATTTCTTAAACAGGCTGAAAACGAATGGCAAATAAAATCTTTAAATGTATCTCAAACTGATGTAGAACTTAAGCAGCATAATTTAGTTACGCTAAATATAGAAGCATTCATAAACACAGAACGTTTTTCTCGCTGGTGCAGATTGTTGAGGGCAACAGCTTATGTTATTCATTTTTGCAATATTTTGAGAAAGCAAGCTTTTACTCAAGTAAACTATGAATTGTCGCAGCAAGAACTGGCCAAAGCTGAGCTGATTTTACTGAAACAGATTCAAGAAAAAGTATATTTTAATGAAATTAAGCGCCTTAAGGCTAATGAGAATATTCAAAAATTCAGTCCATTATATAAACTTTCACCATTTATTGATCACGACGGTTTACTTCGAGTGGGGGGACGAATTGAATACGCTAACGCCACATACGATTTAAAACATCCTGCAATTTTGCCAAAGTATTCTCATGTAACCAAATTAATAGTTCTTCACTTTCACAATCAGTTTCACCACTTGAACTGCGAAACTACAATGAATGAGATTCGCCAGCGATATTACATCCCACAGCTGCGAGTTGTGTGCAAACACTTTTTGAAAGAATGTCAAATATGCAAGATCAAAAATGCTTTACCTGTTTATCCACAAATGGCCAAACTACCAAGATGTCGTCTTGCCAGCTATCAGCGGCCGTTCACTTTCACTGGCCTAGACTTTTTCGGCCCACTTTACGTTACAGTTAACAGACATAAAGAGAAGAGGTATGGTGCTTTATTTACCTGCCTTACACTTAGAGCTATTCATGTCGAGATCGTGCATAGTCGCAACACCAGCTCCTGCGTCATGGCGATACGAAATTTTACAGCTCGGAGAGGTCTTCCAAGAGAATATTTTAGCGACAATGCCACTAATTTCGTAGGTGCAGATCGTGAGCTACGTGAAGCGTTGAAAGAGGTAGACAAAAACGAGTTAGTTCGAACTTTTACCAATGTAACATGTAAATGGAATTTCAATCCACCATCTGCACCACACATGGGAGGTGCTTGGGAACGCTTAGTACGTTCTGTGAAAACAGTCCTTTACAAAATTAAACAAAAAGAGTATCCAGACGATGAAACTTTAAAGAGCATGATGGCGGAAGTCGAAATCATAATCAATTCTAGGCCACTTACTTATGTTCCAATAGAGAGTGAAACACAGGAAGCACTAACTCCGAACCACTTTCTATTAGGAAGCTCTAATGGTGTTAAACCTCTTGCGTTATATAGTGATGATGGTGTCGTGTTAAAGGAATGTTGGTTGTGCTGCCAACAATATGCAGACAAGTTTTGGAAACGTTGGGTTATAGAATACCTGCCTACACTAACTTGCAGGACAAAATGTTTTGAGCAGACTAAGCCGTTAACTGTCGGAGACTTGGTTATAGTGGTTGACCCAACAAACCCTAGGAACGTCTGGCCCAGAGGAAGAATTCTTGAAGTTTTTAAATCCACCGATGGGCAGGTCCGCAAAGTAAAAGTTATGACCACTTGCGGCATATTAGAGAGACCTGCAGCAAAAATAGCAGTTCTGGACGTGGCTCAGCAATGAAAGTAAGCCTTCGAACGTGTTCTCGTCTTACTGAGGAGGGGTGTTACCGCCACTACCGACTTATAATGGTTGTCAACTTCACACCGTAAAATAACTAAACACAGCTTTTGTAAATGTCAGTCATTTTATGCATACGTATTGGTCGCGCTAAAATTACATCTTCATTTGTAAGTTTTGCATTGGATTAATTTCAAAAATTCCAGGCGGTTTGAGCTACCTGCAACCCATATAAATAGAAAAGAAGCGGCCATTTTTGACAGAAATTACCAAGAAGAAAGAATAAGGTGATGAACTGCTATTGGTGCCACACCAAAAAAGAATTTTAACATTTGAGTTAATTTTAACCAAAAATTTAATTGAATTTGTAAATAAATAAGTTTGAACATAAAATTTGTACGTTTTTAACTCAGTGTTTACAATCTCAAGTGGACATCAAGGGCCTGGGTCATATCTCCCGACAATAGTTTTGTTTAAGTGTTTGATTACAATTTTAAGTATGATAATAATTAGTATTATTATTTCTGTTATTGTTATAGGTATTTCTTTGTCCCTTCTTTGTGTTATTATTATAAGTTTTTAACTGTCTATACTTGCTAAATTCTGGTCCGATACAACTGTCTTCGTATGTTCGTCTCGTCATGATTTCTAATATCGTCGTCTTAACATGCAAACCTGCTAACTCCCTTTCAGTAAATTTTACAGGAGAGACAAAAAACTTCCTATATATCATATTTGCAACTATAGAAGAAAAACAAAAATATAGTTGGTTTATTTTATGGTATTCTACATCCATGACTTCAATCTATAAAAATAAATATGGTAATTACGGAGTTATAACAGATTTTGTAACTTAGCAGCTTTTCTTACATCGATTTAAAATATTATGGTGGATATATCAGGTTTTCTTTTTTAATTTCAAAAGTACGTATTATTACAAAAATCCATGTAATACGAGTAACACTAAAAATTAAGAACAATAATAAAATAATTGTAGTTCGCTGTTATGTATTTTTAAATTTATTCATGAGGTAAGTTATCATAAAAGGAACGGTAATCTTCGGGAAGTGATCTCTTTAAATGTTGTAAGTCCTCAAACTTTTTGACAGTGATCTTTCTTCGATTTTCGTAGAGGTTTGGAAGCTCAGAAAAGAATTTGGGAACTATTTGGGATGATTTTCTTTGAGGCAACTTTTGCCACTCCTCAGGATATCTTAACTTAAAAAGTATTTCACCATTTGGGTTATATTGTAATGCACGAATATCAAAGACTTTCGCATCACATTTGTTGCGCCCAGGTCGGATACTTTTGAAGAATTGCACAACATCAAATTTTTTGAAAAACGAGTAGTTTAGGTAATTTACATTGTATGGCTTTGGTCTTTTCCTAGCTGATTTACAGACTTCAACATAATCTGCAGGAACATAAATGTCTTTGTTCTTTAGTGCCCGCTCGATGGTGGAATGAATACAGTCAGCTTCCATTTGAGTATGGCCTACTTCTAGAAACTTTTGCTCAATAATAATTTTGTGGTTAATGGCCGTAGATAACAAAGCATTGGACATCACACAATTCCTATTCTGATAATTACATCCATTACTGTAAAATATTATTTGAGGTGTCTCCGAGGAACCCACTTTCGGCAATACAACCTTTTCAATTAAATTCACCCATATGCTCGCAAACTCTTCGGAGCCTAGCCCTCCTTCAGTTTCGTTCCATAAGAAACAGTATCCGTTTCTATCTTTTAAATTAAAAAATGTTAAATTATGTACCTGTAATTTTGTTCTATAATACAAACTACTAATTTTTGACTTAGGAGCCATCAGAACTGCTTGCATATCAACAGTAAATACGACATTTTTATCACTTTTGTCTCTTCCTTTTTCTCACCTACCCTCTTCCTTTTTCTGTTGGTGCTCTAAATATTCCTTTTCCGCAAAATTTCCAACTTTAAGCAATGAACATTTTTCGCTTGGTCCTTTTTTGGAATGTGTAAAGCCAAATTTTTTGCGTCAAAAGCATTACAAAATGCAGCAATAGAAAGACTCCGCACATCACGACTTTTGCACCAATCCTTTTTATAAAACTGGTAAAGGGACATTTTTGTTTACTACTCTGGTTGTAAATATTTTTTTTTGTGGATGTGGCGCGACAGTAATGGGACTCCATAGTAGGCAAAGAATCCAAGAATAGATTTAGCTCTTCGCGATCCTTAGCGTAGCGAGTAGAGGAAACTTTTTGGGTAACAGAACGACGGGCGGCTACGACAGAACTACTGGAGTCTTCAGAAAGTATTTGTTCATTTTTCCAATGAAGCACACTCCATCTTCCAATACCTAGGATATTAAGAAACATAGTTTTGCATACTTTGCTTCGATTGTCTTGTTTCTTTAGATAATATATGACGGACTGATGTCTCCTAGACCCTTGATCAGATTTTTTTCCCGATATCTTTTTATTGAAACTGATGTTACAAATCCTGTAATGTATACCTTTTTTCTTTTCAGTTCATTTCCCAAAAGTATTTAAAAATATATTTTCTGTCATCTTCTGTAAAAGTCCCACACTTAAAAGTACCACGTTCCGTTTGTCTGCAGTTGCACCTTTGTTTTTTTAGTTTTTTCATCACTTCATAATCTCATGTTTCTTTCTTTCGTTTACCCATATACCTTTTACCAGACTCTCTCAATTTTTTGTTTTTCTCTGCAAACCAATTAGACTTCTGCGTTTGTGATCTTTTACTTCTTTTCTTGCTCTTTTCAGGGTAGTTACTATCAGTTTCAGAACCTGAATTTATGTCATAAGGAACTAAACCCGTTAATCCACTATTGGCAGTTGTCAGATCTTTATAATCACTTGTTATTGGTGAATTTAAAATGGCAGTACCTCGGTTATCTGGAACATCTGACATCTGCAACAGTAAGTTTCAAGTCAAAACCATTATAATAAAACTCCGTTTCTTCATAATTTTTCGTCTAAACTGAATTGAATAACGCCCACTAAGTCAAAGAAACATACTTATGTACTTACCCCTTATTTGAAAAACGTTCCACTAATTCACACAAATTGAACCGAATTTAAAAGAATTTCAAGTCTTTACCAAAAAAATCACGAAAAATAAAATATAATTTTTCGCCTAAATTCAACGGTGTCTAAGAAAAATTAAGTTTTTTAAATTAAGCTGACAATGCACTAGAGTGCTGCCCATATTACAATAAAAAACATCTAATTTGGAGTTTTAAATTAACAAAAAAAAAAAAAAGAATATCAATGTTATGGATTTAGCAGTTTTTCTTACAAAAATTTTTCTATGCGTGGATTTAGCAGTTTTTCTTATCAGACCTTTTTACATACTTTGAAACTCCAATTGAAGAAAAATTATACGTTGGTAGAGGCGTCATCCTATTCTCTACCGAACGGCGTCAAAACCTTAAAAAGTGGATATAGCAGGTTTGCATGTTAAGACGACGATATGCTACCTAAATCTCGTATGTAAAAAATTTCATCTAGCAAGGCTCTCTGTGTTATTTCGTTAATTGGATTTATTAGTACACTTTCAATATTACTTAAATCTACACAATGATTACCAATATGATAAATTGTAAGTTCATCTGATTTGTATTTATTGTTTTGAATTTTTATTGCTAGTTCACTCACCGTGTTGACGTATATATTATTAATTTTTCTATAGATTTGGTGTGGTTCCACATCTCCTCTCTGAATACTTCTGTAGTAGATAGCTATAGTTGCTTCTTACCTCATCGTTTCGTTGCGAATTGTGGATAAGAGGTGTTCTACATTGCTCATTAACGAATTTATGGTTATTTGTCCATCTCCTGTGAATGTTAGTAGGTGTGACACATTTTTAAAGATCTGTTCTATCTCCAGATTTAGAGTTGATTGCTCTTGTGGTTGTTGTTGTTGTTGAAGTTGTTTCTGCAGCTCCATGTAGGCACTACGTAAACGTTCTAATTTTGCGTCTTTGCGGGCCAGTTCTTCTGCCACATTTACGGTAGCTATATGAGTTTGTTCATCCATTCTTCTTCTTCGGTCAAAGGTTCTTTGCCTTGTGGAGTACACTTTGATATAAGTTTTTTCACTGCACTAGGTCTTTTAGCTTTCCTTAAATGTGTCCACTTCTGCTCAATGTTCACTGAATTAAGATGTTTTTTTTTTTAACTCAATTAAGTCCACAATTTTTCTTAATGTTTACTAAATCAAGGTTTTTATTTGACTAATTTATGTACACTATTTTATTTGAATGTTCACTAAATACAGTAGTTTTCGCTTATAGTCCACAGCTACAGTTGCACAACTTTTGTGGACTATAAACGAATTAGGACTATAACCGAATTTCTTTTTAAGCCACTTACGGACTATGACTGTATCCAGATATAATACACATTTTGGACTATATACAAAGTATGCAATTTCTTCAATAAAACCACCTTTTTTAAACAAAATAAAAGTTTATTTAAAATATAAGCAAATATTGATTTAAATAGAATTATTTTTTTCTTTAATATATTTATGTCTTCCTCCAATATAGAAAGTATGTCATTCCAAATAAGAACAGTCATCCAACTATTTTTATTTGAAAAATATGTAATGGGAATGTTTTTATTTTTAAAACAGCGAGGCTGCCCAGGCTTTTCAATCACAAACACACGTTTATAAGAACCCGTTGAGTATCAATAACTATACTGACGCCTTACCCACTATCCTCCTAGGAATTGATAATATTAAGTTTTGCTTGCCAACACGCGTTAAAGAAGGAAAAGATAATGAGCCTATAGCCATTCGCACACGCCTAGGCTGGCTTATATGCGGCAATTCAGCATCGAGACAAATAAGAAAATTAGAATGCAATTTTCATATATGCGAGTGCGGTCGCACGTATGACAACAACCTGAACGCCTTAATTAAAAAATTTTATTCTATTGAAATGGCTGGCATAAGCGGCAAGGGCCCTCTCGTTGGGAAAGATGACCAAAGAGCAATCGAGTTACTACAGAGGCATACTATCCAATTAGACAATGGTCATTACGAAACAACATTGCTGTGGCGTTACGATAACGTTAAATTGCCTCACAGTTTTGATATGGCAATTAAAAGATTAAAATGCCTTGAAAAGACTTTAAAGTTAAATGATCAATTAAAGAAAATATTTGAAAACACAATAGACGAATATTTAAAAAAGGGCTTCATAACAAAGGTAGATACGAATGAAACCACCAGCCAAGGGGAAAATTCAGAAATTGTATGGTATTTGCCCATTTTTCCTGTTCTTAACAAGAATAAGCCCAACAAGCCAAGAATAGTGTGGGATGCTGCCGCAAAAGCAAAAGGTGTTTCTTTGAATTGTATATGTTGACCTCTCTCCCTTCTATTCTTTTTCAATTTCGCGAGAAGAAAATAGCAATATGCGGCGACATAGAACAGATGTTCCATCAGATTTTAATTCGCAAGGAAGATAGGAATGCCCAACGTTTTTTGTGGCGAAATTGTGAAGACGATAGAAAGCCTGATATTTACTTGATGAATGTACTGATTTTTGGGGCATCTTGTGCACCCTGTATATCTCAGTACGTCAAAAACGTTAACGCTTCAAAATACGAAACACAATATCCTGATGCAGCCAGTGCTATAAAAAACAATCATTATGTGGATGATTTTTTGTCGTCTACAGACACACCAGAAGAAGCCAGTAAATTAGCTAAACAAGTAAAGTACATTCACAGCCAGGCGGGATTTAATATAAGGAATTGGTGTTCAAACAGTGATGAAGTGTTGTACGATTTAAATTCTAACAAAAATACAACTTCTTTATGCCTTAATATAAGTGATGGTCTGGAAACTGAAAAAGTGCTTGGAGTATTTTGGATGACAAAGGGCGACTTTATAACATTTAAACTTTCGCCTTCAATTTTGAACAATGAAATATTCCTTGGCAATAAAAAACCAACGAAGCGTGAAGTGCTGAAAATTTTAATGAGTGTGTACGATCCTTTGGGCCTTATTGGAAATTCTTTAATGTATTTAAAAATAGTGCTACAAGAAATTTGGAGAAGTGGTGTCGAATGGGACGAGCCTATTTTTGAGCCACAGCCTAAAAGATGGAAAACTTGGTTGTCGTTTTTGCCAAAATTGGGCGAGATTAATATACCACGTTGCTATTTACAAACTTTTACAAATTACGCGAAATTAGATGTGCAGTTGCACACCTTCGTTGACGCAAGCGAAAATGCTTACGCGGCTGTGTCTTATTTAAGAATTTCTGATGGCGAACAAATAGTTGTATCTCTAATAGGTTCAAAAACAAGAGTCGCACCATTGAAAATTGTCTCCATTCCTAGACTAGAACTGATGGCGGCTGTAATTGGAGCACGTTTTGCTAAAACTATTTTAGAATCTCACCCTATCACCATTAGTCGTAAAATATTTTGGTCTGACTCTCAAATAGTCTTGAGTTGGATACGATCAGATCATCGCAAATACCATCAATTTGTCGCAGTAAGGATTAGTGAGATTCTGGATCTTTCTGAAATTAACGAATGGTTTTGGATTTCTGGCAAAAATAATGTGGCTGACGAGGCAAAAAAATGGGGCAAAACACCAGACCTGTCGCCTACGAGTCGTTGGCTTAATGGGCCAGAATTTCTTAAACAGGCTGAAAACGAATGGCAAATAAAATCTTTAAATGTATCTCAAACTGATGTAGAACTTAAGCAGCATAATTTAGTTACGCTAAATATAGAACCATTCATAAACACAGAACGTTTTTCTCGCTGGTGCAGATTGTTGAGGGCAACAGCTTATGTTATTCATTTTTGCAATATTTTGAGAAAGCAAGCTTTTACTCAAGTAAACTATGAATTGTCGCAGCAAGAACTGGCCAAAGCTGAGCTGATTTTACTGAAACAGATTCAAGAAAAAGTATATTTTAATGAAATTAAGCGCCTTAAGGCTAATGAGAATATTCAAAAATTCAGTCCATTATATAAACTTTCACCATTTATTGATCACGACGGTTTACTTCGAGTGGGGGGACGAATTGAATACGCTAACGCCACATACGATTTAAAACATCCTGCAATTTTGCCAAAGTATTCTCATGTAACCAAATTAATAGTTCTTCACTTTCACAATCAGTTTCACCACTTGAACTGCGAAACTACAATGAATGAGATTCGCCAGCGATATTACATCCCACAGCTGCGAGTTGTGTGCAAACACTTTTTGAAAGAATGTCAAATATGCAAGATCAAAAATGCTTTACCGGTTTATCCACAAATGGCCAAACTACCAAGATGTCGTCTTGCCAGCTATCAGCGGCCGTTCACTTTCACTGGCCTAGACTTTTTCGGCCCACTTTACGTTACAGTTAACAGACATAAAGAGAAGAGGTATGGTGCTTTATTTACCTGCCTTACAGTTAGAGCTATTCATGTCGAGATCGTGCATAGTCGCAACACCAGCTCCTGCGTCATGGCGATACGAAATTTTACAGCTCGGAGAGGTCTTCCAAGAGAATATTTTAGCGACAATGCCACTAATTTCGTAGGTGCAGATCGTGAGCTACGTGAAGCGTTGAAAGAGGTAGACAAAAACGAGTTGGTTCGAACTTTTACCAATGTAACATGTAAATGGAATTTCAATCCACCATCTGCACCACACATGGGAGGTGCTTGGGAACGCTTAGTACGTTCTGTGAAAACAGTCCTTTACAAAATTAAACAAAAAGAGTATCCAGACGATGAAACTTTAAAGAGGATGATGGCGGAAGTCGAAATCATAATCAATTCTAGGCCACTTACTTATGTTCCAATAGAGAGTGAAACACAGGAAGCACTAACTCCGAACCACTTTCTATTAGGAAGCTCTAATGGTGTTAAACCTCTTGCGTTATATAGTGATGATGGTGTCATGTTAAAGGAATGGTTGTGCTGCCAACAATATGCAGACAAGTTTTGGAAACGTTGGGTTACAGAATACCTGCCTACACTAACTTGCAGGACAAAATGTTTTGAGCAGACTAAGCCGTTAACTTTCGGAGACTTGGTTATAGTGGTTGACCCAACAAACCCTAGGAACGTCTGGCCCAGAGGAAGAATTCTTGAAGTTTTTAAATCCACCGATGGGCAGGTCCGCAAAGTAAAAGTTACGACCACTTGCGGCATATTAGAGAGACCTGCAGCAAAAATAGCAGTTCTGGACGTGGCTCAGCAATGAAAGTAAGCCTTCGAACGTGTTCTCGTCTTACTGAGGAGGGGTGTTACCGCCACTACCGACTTATAATGGTTGTCAACTTCACACCGTAAAATAACTAAACACAGCTTTTGTAAATGTCAGTCATTTTATGCATACGTATTGGTCGCGCTAAAATTACATCTTCATTTGTAAGTTTTGCATTGGATTAATTCCAAAAATTCCAGGCGGTTTGAGCTACCTGCAAACCATATAAATAGAAAAGAAGCGGCCATTTTTGACAGAAATTACCAAGAAGAAAGAATAAGGTGATGAACTGCTATTGGTGCCACACCAAAAAAGAATTTTAACATTTGAGTTAATTTTAACCAAAAATTTAATTGAATTTGTAAATAAATAAGTTTGAACATAAAATTTGTACGTTTTTAACTCAGTGTTTACAATCTCAAGTGGACATCAAGGGCCTGGGTCATATCTCCCGACAATAGTTTTGTTTAAGTGTTTGATTACAATTTTAATTATGATAATAATTAGTATTATTATTTCTGTTATTGTTATAGGTATTTCTTTGTCCCTTCTTTGTGTTATTATTATAAGTTTTTAACTGTCTATACTTGCTAAATTCTGGTCCGATACAACTGTCTACGTATGTTCGTCTCGTCATGATTTCTAATATCGTCGTCTTAACATGCAAACCTGCTAACTCCCTTTCAGTAAATTTTACAGGAGAGACAAAAAACTTCCTATATATCATATTTGCACCTATAGAAGAAAAACAAAAATATAGTTGGTTTATTTTATGGTATTCTACATCCATGACTTCAATCTATAAAAATAAATATGGTAGTTACGGAGTTATAACAGATTTTGTAACTTAGCAGCTTTTCTTACATCGATTTAAAATATTATGGTGGATAAATCAGGTTTTCTTTTTTAATTTCAAAAGTACGTATTATTACAAAAATCCATGTAATACGAGTAACACTAAAAATTAAGAACAATAATAAAATAATTGTAGTTCGCTGTTATGTATTTTTTAATTTACTCATGAGGTAAGTTATCATAAAAGGAACGGTAATCTTCGGGAAGTGATCTCTTTAAATGTTGTAAGTCCTCAAACTTTTTGACAGTGATCTTTCTTTGATTTTCGTAGAGGTTTGGAAGCTCAGAAAAGAATTTGGGAACTATTTGGGATGATTTTCTTTGAGGCAACTTTTGGCACTCCTCAGGATATCTTAACTTAAAAAGTATTCCACCATTTGGGTTATATTGTAATGCACGAATATCAAAGACTTTCGCATCACATTTGTTGCGCCCAGGTCGGATACTTTTGAAGAATTGCACAACATCAAATTTTTTGAAAAACGAGTAGTTTAGGTAATTTACATTGTATGGCTTTGGTCTTTTCCTAGCTGATTTACAGACTTCAACATAATCTGCAGGAACATAAATGTCTTTGTTCTTTAGTGCCCGCTCGATGGTGGAATGAATACAGTCAGCTTCCATTTGAGTATGGCCTACTTCTAGAAACTTTTGCTCAATAATAATTTTGTGGTTAATGGCCGTAGATAACAAAGCATTGGACATCACACAATTCCTATTCTGATAATTACATCTATTACTGTAAAATATTATTTGAGGTGTCTCCGAGGAACCCACTTTCGGCAATACAACCTTTTCAATTAAATTCACCCATATGCTCGCAAGCTCTTCGGAGCCTAGCCCTCCTTCAGTTTCGTTCCATAAGAAACAGTATCCGTTTCTATCTTTTAAATTAAAAAATGTTAAATTATGTACCTGTAATTTTGTTCTATAATACAAACTACTAATTTTTGACTTAGGAGCCATCAGAACTGCTTGCATATCAACAGTAAATACGACATTTTTATCACTTTTGTCTCTTTCTTTTTCTCACCTACCCTCTTCCTTTTTTTGTTGGTGCTCTAAATATTCCTTTTCCGCTAAATTTCCAACTTTAAGCAATGAACATTTTTCGCTTGGTCCTTTTTTGGAATGTGTAAAGCCAAATTTTTTGCGTCAAAAGCATTACAAAATGCAGCAATAGAAAGACTCCGCACATCACGACTTTTGCACCAATCCTTTTTATAAAACTGGTAAAGGGACATTTTTGTTTACTACTCTGGTTGTAAATATTTTTTTTTGTGGATGTGGCGCGACAGTAATGGGACTCCATAGTAGGCAAAGAATCCAAGAATAGATTTAGCTCTTCGCGATCCTTAGCGTAGCGAGTAGAGGAAACTTTTTGGGTAACAGAACGACGGGCGGCTACGACAGAACTACTGGAGTCTTCAGAAAGTATTTGTTCATTTTTCCAATGAAGCACACTCCATCTTCCAATACCTAGGATATTAAGAAACATAGTTTTGCATACTTTGCTTCGATTGTCTTGTTTCTTTAGATAATATATGACGGACTGATGTCTCCTAGACCCTTGATCAGATTTTTTTCCCGATATCTTTTTATTGAAACTGATGTTACAAATCCTGTAATGTATACCTTTTTTCTTTTCAGTTCATTTCCCAAAAGTATTTAAAAATATATTTTCTGTCATCTTCTGTAAAAGTCCCACACTTAAAAATACCACGTTCCGTTTGTCTGCAGTTGCACCTTTGTTTTTTTAGTTTTTTCATCACTTCATAATCTCATGTTTCTTTCTTTCGTTTACCCATATACCTTTTACCAGACTCTCTCAATTTTTTGTTTTTCTCTGCAAACCAATTAGATTTCTGTGTTTGTGATCTTTTACTTCTTTTCTTGCTCTTTTCAGGGTAGTTACTATCAGTTTCAGAACCTGAATTTATGTCATAAGGAACTAAACCCGTTAGTCCACTATTGGCAGTTGTCAGATCTTTATAATCACTTGTTATTGGTGAATATAAAATGGCAGAACCCCGGTTATCTGGAACATCTGACAACTGCAACAGTAAGTTTCAAGTCAAAACCATTATAATAAAACTCCGTTTCTTCATAATTTTTCGTCTAAACTGAATTGAATAACGCCCACTAAGTCAAAGAAACATACTTATGTACTTACCCCTTATTTGAAAAACGTTCCACTGATTCACACAAATTGAACCGAATTTAAAAGAATTTCAAGTCTTTACCAAAAAAATCACGAAAAATAAAATATAATTTTTCGCCTAAATTCAACGGTGTCTAAGAAAAATTAAGTTTTTTAAATTAAGCTGACAATGCACTAGAGTGCTGCCCATATTACAATAAAAAACATCTAATTTGGAGTTTTAAATTAACAAAAAAAAAAAAAGAATATCAATGTTATGGATTTAGCAGTTTTTCTTACAAAAATTTTTCTATGCGTGGATTTAGCAGTTTTTCTCATCAGACCTTTTTACAAACTTTGAAACTCCAATTGAAGAAAAATTATACGTTGGTAGAGGCGTCATCCTATTCTCTACCTAACGGCGTCAAAACCTTAAAAAGTGGATATAGCAGGTTTGCATGTTAAGACGACGATATGCTACCTAAATCTCGTATGTAAAAAATTTCATCTAGCAAGGCTCTCTGTGTTATTTCGTTAATTGGATTTATTAGTACACTTTCAATATTACTTAAATCTACACAATGATTACCAATATGATAAATTGTAAGTTCATCTGATTTGTATTTATTGTTTTGAATTTTTATTGCTAGTTCACTCACCGTGTTGACGTATATATTATTAATTTTTCTATAGATTTGGTGTGGTTCCACATCTCCTCTCTGAATACTTCTGTAGTAGATAGCTATAGTTGCTTCTTACCTCATCGTTTCGTTGCGAATTGTGGATAAGAGGTGTTCTACATTGCTCATTAACGAATTTATGGTTATTTGTCCATCTCCTGTGAATGTTAGTAGGTGTGACACATTTTTGAAGATCTGTTCTATCTCCAGATTTAGAGTTGATTGCTCTTGTGGTTGTTGTTGTTGTTGAAGTTGTTTCTGCAGCTCCATGTAGGCACTACGTAAACGTTCTAATTTTGCGTCTTTGCGGGCCAGTTCTTCTGCCACATTTACGGTAGCTATATGAGTTTGTTCATCCATTCTTCTTCTTCGGTCAAAGGTTCTTTGCCTTGTGGAGTACACTTTGATATACGTTTTTTCACTGCACTAGGTCTTTTAGCTTTCCTTAAATGTGTCCACTTCTGCTCAATGTTCACTGAATTAAGATGTTTTTTTTTAACTCAATTAAGTCCACAATTTTTCTTAATGTTTACTAAATTAAGGTTTTTATTTGACTAATTTATGTACACTATTTTATTTGAATGTTCACTAAATACAGTAGTTTTCGCTTATAGTCCACAGCTACAGTTGCACAACTTTTGTGGACTATAAACGAATTAGGACTATAACCGAATTTCTTTTTAAGCCACTTACGGACTATGACTGTATCCAGATATAATACACATTTTGGACTATATACAAAGTATGCAATTTCTTCAATAAAACCACCTTTTTTAAACAAAATAAAAGTTTATTTAAAATATAAGCAAATATTGATTTAAATAGAATTATTTTTTTCTTTAATATATTTATGTCTTCCTCCAATATAGAAAGTATGTCATTCCAAATAAGAACAGTCATCCAACTATTTTTATTTGAAAAATATGTAATGGGAATGTTTTTATTTTTAAAACAGCGAGGCTGCCCAGGCTTTTCAATCACAAACACACGTTTATAAGAACCCGTTGAGTAACAAATGAAGAGAAGTGTTAAGCGGCTTTTTTGCATTTTCCATCCTTTTGGTGGACTGCCTTTGTTGAAGTAGATTGTATTTGGTAATACTTTATAGTATAACCCACTTTCGTCTCCATTAAAAATACATTTTGGTGTATATTCTTGAACAATTTGAGGCAACTGGTTCTCTATAAAGTTTGAGGCTCCATTTTCATCACTGTCCTTCGATTCCCCACTGATTTTTCCTACACATATTCTGTTGCGTTTCTTCCAACGGAATAGCCACGATGTATTTGGCTCAAAATCCTTTTTTAAACTCAGTGCAAATTCTTTTGCTTTATTTAAAAGCATCAGGCCGGTTACTACTGCATTCTGGCCACGCATTTCATTAAACCATATAAGAAGCGCCTTTTGAATATCAGGGTGATCCCCTTTTCTTTGACGCAATGTTTTTAAATTAAACGGATTCGACACTTTTTTAATTTTGGCACTATTTTTTATTATTTTATAAACAGTGGATTTGTCTACTTTATATGTATTTGGCGCTCAGTTGTCCACATTTCATCGAATTTTCTTCATAATCTTTTAATAATTTTAATTTTTTTTTCCACACTCAATATAACACGTTTACTCATTTTTGCAACTTTTTTTGTATTTAGCAACTTTTGACATGTATAATTTGGCAGAAATCTAAAAAAAAGGTTGCCAGGTTGTTTAAAAAAAGTATTAAAAAAAACAGGGTGGACTATATGAAAGTTTTTTTCTATACAATCTTAACTATGTATGCAAAAGAAATTTGGCCTTTAAACGAAAATGGACTAAATGCGAAGTGGACTTAAGAACAAAAAATTTGTATGAAATTCGAAAAAACCTGCAAGTGGATAGGACTGTTTTGGCTTACATCCGTTTTTGGCCTTTAAGCGGAATGGACTATAAACGAAAAGTACTGTAAAGATTTTTGTTTCGATTTGTTTCACTAGATCCTGTTCACTGACTCTAGGATCCTACCGACTGCACCAATCAAATAATTATTTTTAGTTTTAAATAGGTTTTTATTAATTTATATTTACTTAAGCTTTTTATTTATTATTTTTACCGAAGAAGAGCAGAACTTAAACTGAATTTATTAAATAAATTATGCTTATTTATATTTCTATAATTAGTTCTGTATCGTTGCCAAATTTGTATTATTTTGTATAGTTCATTAACTTATTGTTTTCATTTTCGTTATAAGAACGGAAATGCAATTTATAAAACTATGAAAAGTACCATGTCATATATTTAAAATAAAGTAAGTTTTAAATTGCTCACTGCTTTTTTACTTTTAACCAAAATTATTTGGAATTTTGTCTGTAAGAACGAAAACTTAAAATTTTAATTTTTATTTAGACATATTCTGAATTCAACACGAAATTTTCACTTTGTATTTTTCAGGGCATTGTTTTCGTAATAAATAATTTAATAGCAACAATGCTTTGGAAAATATAGACTGAAAATTTCGTGTGGAATGCAGAAAATGAATTTTAATATTTTTATTAGCTTGAAACGATGGAAATGTGTCGCTTAAAAAAAAAATATTGCGGAAGCTAGTACAATTATGTCTACATATCAGTATTTAAACTTAAAACAACATTGCGTTGCAAACAATAAAACACTATAAAAATAGTTTAAGAACATAAGCATGTGTTTTTTAAGTTAGATTTAATCCAAGGAATAAATTTACTGACTCTAGTGTAAACTCCCGGGTATCCTTCTCTACCACAGCCTACTCCCCATGAAACAATACCAACTATAAAAAATTTAATTCCATTAGAAAGTAATAATGGACCACCACTGTCTCCTTGGCAAGAATCCATATTTGGTCTTCCTGCACAAAGCATAGTTGGAGTTATTCTAGAGCTTTTGTATTTTTGACTTCTGCATTCTATAAGAGACAAAATAGGTACTTTTACTTGGTTTACTACAGATGGCAGTTCTCCTCCTTCGGCAGTTCTTCCCCAACCAACAGCGGTACCGATGCGTCCTGCAAATAATGAAACATAATGCTGTATGTAGTTAAATATATTAAAAAGTTTATGTAAAGTCAAAAAACATTAAATAAACCGTTAATTTTTGGACGACACTTACAGTTGATCAAAATAAAAGTGGATCAAAAAAATAACTTTAACTATTTAATTTCCTGAATAAGCTAATATGACGTTTATTTTCAAATGTAAATGAAATCAATTAATTTTACATTTTCTCGACGTTTCGTCAATTATTTGCTGACTTTCGCAAGGGTTGGGATATCTATTTAATATCTTCAAAATGTATACAATGTCATTACTTTATAAAAATTGTTTTTACATTTAAAAAACTTCCAGTATTTACACAAACAAATTTTTAGTGTAAATTTAAAACAAAAAAAAAAAAAAAAAAACACCTGGAGAATACATAACATATAAAACAAACCAAAAAACATAACATAAACTCGTATCACAGTTTGTTCTTATGAATTGTTACTCTTTAAGTTGTTTTATGTTGTCCGTGTCTTTTTTTAAATTCATTAAATAGGTTTATTTCTATTTCTTACGACGGCGAACGACGAACAATTCAGTAAAATGTGACCATGTTTGGTTTTAGTTTCGAAATAATTTAGTAAGTAAAGTCAGTTAACTTAAAAAATTGATTTATTTGTATCTTATAGTATTAAAAATAAGTGCACAAGTTAGTAGTTAAATAAAAAATTAGTTTTTAGTTGTATTTTTACTTTAATATTTAATTTTTTAAATATTATTTTTTATGGTCTCCCTATCAACTCACAAAAAGTAAACAATTTTGTCGTCGTTGTTGTGCTTCATACTGCGAACTTACACAACGAAGTTTTAATGACAAATTCGTCGTGTTGGACGAAATTCGTCGTTAGTCCCAGTTGTGTTCCTAGCATTACTTTTTTACTTTTGTTTAATTTTTGTGAGTTGAAAGGGAGACCATATAAAAAATACTATTAAAAAAATTAAATATTAAAATAAAAATGCAACTAAAAACTAATTTTTTATTTAACTACTAACTTGTGCACTTATATTTAATACTATAAGATACAAATAAATCAATTTTTTAAGTTAACTGACTTTACTTACTGAATTAATTCGAAACTAAAACCAAACATGGTCACATTTTACTGAATTGTTCGTCGTTCACCGGCGTAAGAAATAGAAATAAACCCATTGCAACGTTCGCCGCGTATGACGAATTTCGTCCGACGTCATGATTGTGTGCATTTTCATATAAACAAATGTGTTTTATTTTTGACGACGAATATTCGCGACCAAAAATTCGTCGTTCGTCCCAGTTGTGTTCCTAGCATAAATAGCAAAAAAACAGATTAAAATTAATAAATGAGCATAACAAACTCTCCGACTAGAGAGAGAAGGCTCAGTACAAACAACAGAAATGCATACATTGTATTAAATTCTGATCTTATCAATGAACAAAAAAACACTGCGGAACCAATGTTAAATAACAGTATTTAAGTGCAAAAACAACAAACACAAGTTTGAGTGCAAGTAGAAGTGCACCACAGCTAAACGAATTTTTATCTAATGCCAAAAGTAAAAAATAGCTTCACCAATAGTAAGCAAAGAACAAATTAACGATACGTGTAGTATACCAAAACCAACAACAACAAAGTCATCAGACAGAGTGCAAACAGGTATTGATCGTTAAGTAAAGATTACAAAACGTAAGTCCAGTACTCAGTCGGCAAAATTTCAGCCAAGCTCTAAGCAGCCTAAAAACTCCGCGAATTCCCAAAATCAGCTTGCAATCCTTGACAATCCTGATACTGCAGAAATAACAAGTGCTCCGTTAAAGAGTTCCAAACCACCTCCACTATTGGTCAACAAGCTGACACAGTTAGTTGGCAAGGAAAATTTTTATGTTGCATCGCTACGAAAGGCGAATGTTCTTGAAACAAAAATACAGGTAAAAAATGAAAATTACTATTAGACATACCAACTAATAAGTGCAAAGGGTTTAATAGTTGTTATCAAGGGCATTGATAGCTCGGTGCCAACAAAAGATTTGCAAGACGCCCTGAAAAAAGAGGGCTATGAAGTAAAATCAATTCACAACATATTAAATAAAAATAAAATTCCTCAACCAATGTTTAGAGTTGAAATTACGTTCAACTTTTCGAAACTGAAAAGAAAGGGTAAGCCGCATCCAATTTATGGCTTGAGGTGCGTGCTAAGCCGCAGGATTGTTGTGGAGGAGCCTGTTGAGCGTAAGGGACCACCACAATGTCAAAACTGCCAAGAATTTGGCTACACAAAAGCTTTTTGCAAACTACCATTAGTTTGCGTCGAGAGCTTAAATTGCCCCCTCGCAAAAAATGATGCCAAAGTTCTCAAATGCAGCACCTGCAGCGGTAACCACACAGCCAACTATCGCGGTTGTGAAGTTTACTTGCGACTTAAGCAAATATCTGCTAAAAAGCCAGTCCTCAATCAGCATCGCAATACTGTATTTCTAAATATTCCATCTACTCTGCAGCAAAGAAACAGTGGGTATACAAACGTAAATCACCATCAATTGTCATATGCACAAACATTAAAAATTGGTACAGCTGCCCCTGCAAACCTTAGCAGTGAAAATTTTAATAATAAAAATTCAACCTATTCCGGGTGAATTGATAATAATCAAAGCTCGATAGACAAATTAATACAAACCATGTGTTAATACTTGTTGTATTTACACTATTGTGAGCCGCCGGCACTTGAACCGTGATTCTTAATTCTATTAAAAATGAAAAGACGTGATCTATTGAGTGTCAATTTTTATTCTGATTCTGATGCACAAATTTTCTTGCTTATATACATTTTAATTTTGTAAATAGTGTATAACAAGCAATAATATAAAATATGTTACAAACAAATTAATTAATTAATAAGCAAGAATGCAAGTTCATTTAACTTAATAATAAAAGGTGTTTAGTTACATATGTTAAATCAGCAAGAATGCATTAATTGTGGAAAATAAAAATAAAGGTTCATTTAACTTATTTTAAATGTTTAGTTATGTTGAATCAGCAAGAATGCATTAATTGTGGACAAAATAAAATTAAAGGTTCATTTAACTTAATTTACAAACAAAAAAAATATAAATATAAAAACTAATGTGTTGACATAAGTGTCAACATGCTCCCCCATGTTGACCAGTGGTCGATAATTCGTTGACGATCTTCATGTATGTAACAGGTCTATGATAACTGGCGGTTGGTCTTCTTAACATTCGGTAGTTTGTTGTTGAGGAGTTGGATTGAAATTATTTTTGAATCTTTTATATTTGAAGATGAAAATGACAATGGTTACTAACAATAATGCACCGGCTATGTATCCGATAATTAGTCCATGTGTAGTAAGATCGATTTCGTTAGCAGGGAGTGTGGCGTTCAAAATTTCAGCTAACTCTTGTTGCATTTCTTCAAGTTCATGTATTGAGGGTTTGAATTCCTTTGCGCTGAAGTTCATACTGGCGTATTGTTTCGTCCAACCAATTGCGGGTATGAAGAGAGTAGGTGATGTTTGTAATGAAGTTATAATTTGTTGACGACCTTGTATCGTGATAAGATCATTTTTAATGACGCACTCTGGACGCAAAGTAACTAAACCGCTGCCGTCTAATGTAATGTGTAGAATATCGTTGCCGCATACTGCATTCAATTTTATTGTATCTGTTGTAGCGAACATATATTGATTTGAATGGTATAGATGCTGCCATATAGTAGTGTCTTCCAGTTGTTGAAAATTACATCTTGGTTTGGGTTGGTCATTCAGTAAATCTAATTCGCATTTATGGACCATAGGATGACGTGTTGCTTGATATGTTGCTGGTATATTTGGGCAAAGAAGATCGTTATCGCTCAAACCCAAACAAGCGTCAACTTCATGTTGTGTCATTGGGAAGAATTCGTCCTTATGTAAGGTTATGGCGATAAATTTGGTTGATGTCTTGACGACTGTAAGTGTTTTATTTATTGTAGCGATGATTGGAGTAATATGCATTAGCTGGAACTCTTGTGGTTGAGTAAGAGGTAGATCGATGCTGAATATTACGTGGTCTTGAGCAATGATCCCGTTGACCTTTATAAGCTTATATACTTCGAGTAAGTTGTTTTGATGAATTGGTAACTGAAGGTGTGCTGGCAAATGGCCCCTTATTTTCTTGATTTCATCATTGAGCTGTTGAGGAGTGAGCAAAAGAGGGTTAATTTTGTCATGGTGGCTATCAACAAGTACATCCATAATTGCGGAGTGAATTCGTTGTACGCTATTAGTGACTATAAGCAGCTGCGTTGAAAGCATGAGCATTTGTTGTTCAACCTTGACATTATGAAGCATATTGCCGGTTTCTTCAAATTTAGCTTGCACTTCTAGTTGAGCTTTCTTGATAATGTTGATAGTAGAGTCGATAACTGAAGTTTGATTTTTTAGAAGCCTTTCTAAGTATTCGTCATTTTTTGTTAGCTTCTTAATTGTCGTTGACATTTGGGCTTCATAGTTTGAGTCCAAAACGCCAAAGAGTGAGTACGCGATATTTCCAACTACGTCGATTGCGCTTCTTTTCTTTCTTTTTATAGAGAATAGATCAAAGTCTGCCTGTAAATCATCCCTGACGTGCTCGAAGCAGTTTAGCAACATTTTACATGTCGGGTTGCTCATCGTGGTTTCGCACAGACCTTGAAGCATCTTTGTCCCGTCATTTAAAATGTTTATTTGATGTTGATATGGTTCGAGGTCAAAGTAGACTATCATCTTCCAGTTAACAGACATGAGTTTTACAAGGCTTATGTGTTCAAAATAAATACCAGGCTTGTTTTTGAATTTTGTTATGTTTACTTGGTTTCCAAGAACTATTGGGATAAAGAATAGTGCCAAGATGGAGAGCAGCAATGTTGAGTTTAAACGTGAACGTTTTGTTGGAGTTTCTTCGGCGGTAAATGATCTGGATGCTTTACTTCTGCTTGTTGGTGTTATTGGGGCTGAGTTTGATGTTTCATCCAATTGGATTTTTTGCTCTTCGGATGTTTCATGAAATAGAGGAGCCAATTTGTGGATCGGACGTTTAAATATCCCCCTTTTTGTCATTACATCGCACACCCTTACTAAACCATCATCTCCCTTATAAACCTTCATTATTCGCCCAAGAGGCCATTGTAGAACTGGAATGTTGTCTTCTTTAATTATTACCATAGTACCTTGTTGAATATCACTGATTGGGCCTTTCCATTTGCGTCGCTGTTGTAGCTCGTTAAGGTATTCTTTACTCCATCGTTCCCAGAAATTGTGCTTGAGTTGTGAGACAAGTTGCCATCTAATTTGTAAGCCACATTTAGGAATTTCTGACTGTACGTCAACGCTTGATGTTAATGGTTCACCAATGAGAAAATGACCCGGAGTGATAGCATTAAGATCATTGGCGTCTGATGAACTTGGGATGAGCGGGCGAGAGTTCAAAATAGCTTCAATTTCGGTTGTCACAGTTTCGAGCTCTTCGTATGTGAGTGACGCCGTTGAGACGTTCTTTATTAACATATGCTTTGCAGATTTCACTGCTGCCTCCCATAGTCCCCCAAAGTGTGGTGACCTTGGTGGTATGAACTGGAAATTAATCCCCTTTATGCTACAAGCCGCAATTATTGATTCTTGGGCTGGTTTTGCATAGACGACATCAGTGAGTTCGTTTAGTTTGTTTCGGGCACCAACAAAATTTGTTGCATTATCACAGTACAAAGTTTTGCAGTGGCTTCGCCTCGCTATAAACCTTTTCAATGCTCCAATAAAAGCCTCTGTTGTTAATTCAGTGACAAGTTCTAAATGCACAGCTTTCGTAGCAAAACAGCAAAAAACTGCAAGGTATACCTTTTGAGGTCGCTTCCCCCTTGTTTTAAAATGTACAAAAAATGGTCCACAATAGTCTACTCCCGAATGAAGAAACGGTCTAGCTGGTTGTACCCGATGTTTCGGAAGATCTCCCATTATTTGGGTATACATTTTTGGCTTTGCTCTTGTGCATCGTACGCACCGTTGGACGACTGCTCTTGCAAGGCTTTTTCCTTTAATGGGCCAAAAGCGCTGTCTGATTTGCGCAAGTAATGCTTGAGGGCCACAATGGTAATGTTCCTTATGTATTTTTTCCACAAGGAGTTTCACAAGCGGATCATTGCTCGGCAGCATCATTTGATGAGTAGCATCGAACTGCTGTGTTGAGGAACTTAAACGTCCGCCCACTCTAATTATACCTTCTTCGTCCAAAAACGGTGTTAGTGAGCTATAGGAATTTGTTTTGGGTACAAATTTATCTCTGATGAGTGCTGTCTTAATGTCATTGAAATCGCGTCAAGTTCCACAGGCGAAAGCTGTGTATGTTCTGGTCGAGATTTTTTTGGCCTTTTACAGTTCCTCACAAACCGAAGAATATAACCGATGACTCTTTGGACATGTAAAAAGGAATTTTTTGATGGTATTGTGTAAACCAATGCGTTTTCTTCGGCTGCACCTTGGGTTGATAGAACAGTTGCTGTGTAGTTTTTATCAATTGTTGATTCTAGTTTAGTTTGGTTTGACCATAACGTCTTAGGTTGATAGAGGAATAATGGCCCGTAGAGCCACATAGCACTTGATGATAACTCACGGGGTTTTATGCCCCTTGATAAGATATCCGCAGGATTTTGTTTTGATGGCACATGTTGCCATTGTTGTGGAATTGTTACCCGAAGGATTTTTAAAACGCGATGAGCCACATATGCCGGTAATCTACCTGTTTGATTCTGTAGCCAGGAAAGCACGATTTCGGAGTCTGTCCAGCAAAATGATTTCTTATTTTCTACGCCCAGATCAGCCTTGACTCTTGCCATCAACTCAGCTGCCAAAAGTGCTGCGCATAGTTCAAGGCGTGGTACTGTTTGTAATTTTATAGGTGCTACGCGTGATTTTGAACATAAAAGATTGACCATCACTGTTTTGTCCTTTTTTACTGTTCGGATATAAACTGCAGCACCATAAGCTCTTTCTGATGCATCTGAAAAAACATGTATCTCAACGTTTGCATCTCGATTGCAGAATATATGTCTCGGAAATGTAATGTTGTCCAAAGATATTAGATCTTCCTTGTAACTTGACCATTCCTTTGCTATTTCCGTAGGAAGCTGGTCGTCCCACTCAAGTTTGGATTGCCATGTTTTTTGCAGTTGAATTTTTCCTGTTACTAATACTGGGCCAAGTAGCCCCAGAGGATCATATATGTGGGCCAAGTCGGAGCTCATGGTTCGCTTTGTTACATGTTTGTGTTCTTGACTATTCACCCTTATGCAAAATACATCCGACTTTGGAAGCCATAAGAGCCCTAATGTTTTGGTTGATTGCATTTCTTTGGAATCAAAGTTGAGGTTAACTTCTTGATCTTCTGCTGCAATTTCACTTAATAAAGCCTTGTGATTTGAACACCATTTCTTGAGTTTCATTCCAGATTCGCCTAAAATAGTTATTAATTGTTTTTGAATTATTAAAGCTTCAGGAATTGAATCGGCTCCTATTAGGCCATCATCAACATAAAAATCTTTTCGAAGAGATGATGCTCCATATGGGTATTGAGTCTGGTATTCATCTGCAAGTTTTACCAGACAGCGCGTTGCCAGATATGGAGCAGCTCTAGTGCCGTATGTTACTGTGTTTAATTGGTAAACGTTTATTGGTTGATCCTCGTTTTCTCTCCACAGGATTAGTTGAAGGTTTCGATCTTCCTGATTAACCCATATCTGCCGGTACATTTTTTCAATATCAGTTTTAAACGTATACTTGTGCATTCTAAAACGTAGCAATATTGAAAAAAGTTCACTCTGAACAGTTGTGCATTATGTCGTTCAGAGACGCCCCCGATGAATTGTGTGCTGATGCATCAAAAACGACTCTTAATTTGGTTGATGAACTTTCTGGTCGGAGAACGCAATGATGGGGTATGAAATAATATGGAGAGCTAACTTTGTCAAAATCAATTTTTGTCATGTGACCTAGCAATTCATACTCTCTCATGAATGAAACATATTGATCCTTCAGCGCCGGATTGCCCTTTAAGCGTCTTTCAATTGAGCTGAATCTTTTATATGCTATTCCCTTTGATTCTGCCAACATTGTTGGATGGTTGTTCAATGGCAGCCTTACGATGAATCGACCATCTTCTGCTCGGAGTGTTGTTTGAACAAAGTGTGACTCACAACGCAGTTCGTCTTCAGTGAGCTTTGTTTGGTTGTCTGGTGCTTCCTCAGCTTCCCAAAATTGAGAAACTGCTGCTTCCAATTCCTTTGTCGTACATATTCCGCAGACTACATTTTTCGGATCCGATGATTCAACCTTACCAGCTGCTACCCACCCAAGGACGGTGTTTTGTAGTATTGGGAGATTGTCTGCCAATCTTATTTGTCCATTTATGAGTAGTTCAAAAATGGTGTCCGCTCCCAGTAAGCAATCGATTCGACCAGGATTATTGAATTCTGGGTCCGCCAATCGAATATTTTGCGGAATTCCCCAGCCTTCTATGTTAAGGCTATGAACTGGCTGATCGGATACAATTTTTGGCAAAATGTGAACATCTACCTCTGCAACATAATCATTCGTTGTTGATTTGAACTGAATGCTTGCCTGATGGAGCATCTTCGTTTTGTTAAATCCAATGCCTTCCACATTTAGGGATATTTGTCTGGCTCTGCCGCCAAGCCTTTCCCACAAACGTTCAGTGATTAGGTTCACTTGTGACCCAGAGTCCAAGATGGCACGGCATATGATATTTTGACCAGTTTCAGATGTTAATTGTATGCGAGCAGTTCCAAGTAACACATAATGAGGGTCCTTGTTCGTGCGATTTGTTAGTAGGCTAATTTTTGTACCTGTTTGATTTTGAGGTATTTCTCCCTGTGAAGGAGTTGATGGCTGAGGAATTGACTTGTCTGGGAAAGTGGCTTTGCTGTGCAATGTGTTAGGCTTGGCACTGTGAAGTAATGTGTTGTGAGTTTTCATGCATTTGTTGCAATGCCGTGATTTGCATTCGTTTACTCGATGCCCTGCTTTTAGACAGTTTACACAGAGCTGCAAGTCTCTTACCCACTTCCACCTTTGATTTAATTCAGCATTAATGAATTTTTTGCACATGTAAATTTTATGTGCCTCTCCCTTGCATATTTTACATTTTTCTGCTGCGGTTACCGCAGCGCATGTACGTGTTGTTGCCCTGTCACCCTTTCCTCGCGTCTCCAAAGATTGAAATCTTCGCTCCAAAAACCTTAGTAGCTCATCAATCCCGATCAGACGCCTATTATCCGTTAGACTCTGTTCGAATGCTGTTTGGGTTTCTTCATCCATTTTATGTAGCAAAATATGGACTAGAATAACATCCCAATGTTGTACTCGTATTTCTTGCGCTTTAAGACCCTGAATGCATTCTTTGGTAACATCGTGGAGTGATTTCAACGATGCTGCAGACTCCCGTTTGATGGATGGCTGAGACAGTAACTTGTTTAGTAAAGTGGACACCAGAAGCCTTTTGTTATCATATCTGCTACTGATAAGTGACCAGGCAGCAGCGTAATTTATTCCGGTTGCAGGCAGATGTTTGATGAGATTTTTAGGTTCTCCTTGCAACGAAGTTGTTAAATAGTGCATTTTTTTTGTTTCGCTTATGGTTGTGTTGTGGACAAGTTCTGAAAAGATGTCCTTGAATTCCATCCATCGTTGGTAATTTCCATCAAAAATTGGCAATGTGATTTTTGGAAGTACTACATCGATGTCCCCTGCTGTGGCAGTCCGGTGAGGAGGGATTGGTGGATCCAAATGCATGTGTTGTTGAAGTTCAATCACGGCTGCTTCTGCCCTCTCTTCAAGTTCATAAAATGTCTGTATGTTGTAGTCTTCGATTTGGTCATCCTATGTTGATGCCCATAAAGCTGCATTATTGTTTGCAAGGTCCACCATGTATTTTTCAATGATACTTGCTTTGATGTTGTAATATGATGAGTGGTGTTCCTGATGGCGTTCTGAAAAAACTTCATCAATATTTCGGATGAGTGCTTTCATCAAAGCTCGCTGATTCCGAAGGATTTTCCGAATTTCACCTGATGTCTGCGGCCTTTCAGCTGATGTCTGCTGCTGCTGGATTAATGGGCTTTTACGTTCACGTGACGTATGTGTCTCGTCGCCTAAATTCAATAGCTGAATTGATCCCTGCTCAAACAGTTTGGTATATTTGATTATGATTTGTGTTATTTGGTTGTAATAGTCTGCCACCAGGTAGTCATCCTCGAGGGGCTTGTCCTTCATTACAATGATCACCTCATGGTTTCTGTGGAACTCCTCAGCTAGCTCCGTTAATGTTTCCAGTCTTCTTGCAAAATATGCTGGGGTTTTACGATCCTTGGGATCCTTCGTAAAGTTCCTTGCCAACGTCTCGATCTGGTTCCCCAGTTGGCGCTGGGTGCGTACTAGCTCCTCAAAGTCCATTTTTCGCTAGTCTTTTTTTTGCTTGTGATTTTGGTCCTAAAAATTGACAAAGATCACGTCGGGGTCACCAAATGTTAATACTTGTTGTATTTACACTATTGTGAGCCGCCGGCACTTGAACCGTGACTCTTGTTGTTTTGATACTACTATTGAACCGCCGGCACTTGAACCGTGATTCTTAATTCTATTAAAAATGAAAAGACGTGATCTATTGAGTGTCAATTTTTATTCTGATTCTGATGCACAAATTTTCTTTCTTATATACATTTTAATTTTGTAAATAGTGTATAACAAGCAATAATATAAAATATGTTACAAACAAATTAATTAATTAATAAGCAAGAATGCAAGTTCATTTAACTTAATAATAAAAGGTGTTTAGTTACATATGTTAAATCAGCAAGAATGCATTAATTGTGGAAAATAAAAATAAAGGTTCATTTAACTTATTTTAAATGTTTAGTTATGTTGAATCAGCAAGAATGCATCGATTTATGGCAAGCATGGAGAGTATGTTCCAACAAATGTCGCAAAATCAAAGCATGTTAGTGCAGATACTGCGTTTTTAAGTATACACAAGCACCCAGAAGTGACGTTCCAACAACTTTAAACCCACATTGCTATTTTGGAGAAATGGTTGAACAAGTGGAAAATAAAAGTCGATGCCTCGAAAAGCGTTCACATTACTTTAACGTTAAGACAAAAAAAATTGTCCACCCATTTCAATAAATGGAGAAACAATCCCAGAGCAGAGCTAAGTAAGGTACTTGGGAATATATCTCGACCGGCATCTCACCTGGGTCGATCAGCTAAAATTGCGCAGATGAAAATTAGAACAACCAGCTCTTTTGGTTCATTGGGCCACATTCCTCGTTAAATTTTGACCTCAATGTTCTCTTATATAAAGCAACTTTAAAACCAATATGGTATTATGGTATCCAGTTGTGGGGTTCCGTCTCCGCATCAAATGTAGAAAAGCTACAAAGAAGACAGTCAAAGATCATGAGAATGATTACGTCCGCTTCTTGGTACATACGAAATAATAATATCCACAAGGACCTCAATAATCTTACCATCCGAAAAGAGATTAAAAAGTCGTGCACGAGTTACGTTGCAAAAGTTACTGATCATCATAATCCATTTGCGAGGGAGCTGCTTTTATTTGATGGTCATAGGCGCCTCAAACGGTTGCAAACTTTTGATTTAGGAACATAAATTTTTTTCCAAACTAAGCGTTGAGTGCTGCAGTGGCAGCTTACTAACTTAAATATTTTTTAGGTTAAGATTTTAATACTTATTGTGAATGTCGTACAGACAGATTCAATAATAAAGGAATATTATAAAAAAAAAATGTGAAAGAGAATAAATTTGTTGCAAGTTTTGGCTAGTAAAATTTTTCTTGCAAGAATTAGCTAAACATCTGTTTCTTACTTTGTTTATAGACGAAATTTCTTAAAAATGCTTGATAAAATAAGTTTTTGTAAGATTAAAGAAACTACAAATATTTGGCAATAAAAATAATATAAAATAATATTAATTTGTTTTTTTTTTTTCTTTTATTTTGCTGTGGAAGTATACAGCAAAGAAGTGTAAAAGAACAGAAATTTGGTTTAGAGTCTTTGAGCTTTCCAGGTACTTATATTATTTTTAGAGTTAAAAGTAAACAAGTCAGTGATGAAACATTCATTGCAATGTAATTTTTTCGGTACAATTTAAAGAATATTAGTACAATTGTTATGTATAATTATAAATAAGTCATACACATGCATAAAGTTAAAATTATTTTTAATATAAATATTTTTACATCTAAATCACAATAAGAA
This sequence comes from Cistogaster globosa, assembly GCA_937654795.1. Classification (NCBI taxonomy): domain Eukaryota; kingdom Metazoa; phylum Arthropoda; class Insecta; order Diptera; family Tachinidae; genus Cistogaster; species Cistogaster globosa. Next base: position 102,235,600 of record OW569403.1, on the reverse strand, counting down.
TGCTTATTAGTACTAACAGAAGAAAAAAAATTATATTCATGATGCACTCAAAATCATAGAAGGCTTTCAATCTCTTTGTGTAGTTACCATTTTGCTGGCTTTTAGTGGGCTTTGTTTTATACATTTTTGCACTCTTGTACATTTTTTTTAAAAATGGTACTGTTCAGTGGTCATACCATACAGATTTTAAGTCTTACATATCATTTCCAAGGCCACTTGCTAATTTTTGCTAGTAAAGCGTTCATTTACTTTTTTACATTTGGGATAATAATTTTGAAAATTTTCTGTTTGACTCTCTCATTGGTAGTTTTTGCCAGTAAAGTTACTAACAGACCTTATATGCCATTAGAATGTGTAAGAAATCGCCACCGAGAAAAAACACAACTTCTTTGTTTGAGCTTCAGGACAACAACATTTTCTTTATTTCCAAAAACTTAAAAATAAGTCTAACAATATTTTAATAAGAGCCACTGTTGTTGTTATTTTGTTTCTCACTTCCAATGTACCAAGTGAAATTATTTGTATTTAGATTACAAAAACAATATTACTATATATTCATATGAGCGCAGAGTTTAAGTAAATGCCTTCTTTTTAACAACGACATACAACTTGAAAGAATTTAAGTGAGAAACAAATATAAAAACTAACGTTTAATAAGAAAAAATTATTAAAGTAGTTTGTATATACAGTATAAGCATTAAATTACAGTAGTAACAATGATTCAAAAAATAGACTGAATTTAAACAATAAAAAAATATAATAAAATAAAAATAATATTTAGGAAAACTGGTGATCTAAAACTATGCATCAACCAAATTAAATGGAAGTAGCTTAGTAACTTAAGTAAAAGCTATCCTCTTATTACGTGTAAGCAAAGTTATTAAGCACGGAAATATACTTTTTTGATACTGACTACATTAAACATTTTCATTTAGAATAGAAAGCAAGAAGCTAATTAGAGGCGAAAATAGATACACGAAAATTAACATGTACAGGTATGTCATAGCGTCCACGAATAAAATTTCCATGGACACGTGTAGTAAAAAAAAAAAACAAATAACTCTTCGAATCATCAGACCGTGATGATTTGGTAAACATAAACATACTAAAAAACTCAGACATATCGAAAAGTCCTACGACTTAAGGTGGGATCACGCGATTGTCGTAGAGCACCAATTTTAAAAAATTTTTATAATGCTGAATTTTTTCACAAGAAATAAATTGTCCTAATTATATTATGTGCGGTCATATGATTGCCTCATTTTACATTAATTTTATTGTCAAGAATTGACGCAAAACAATTAAGTGGCAATAATTATCGCACTGCAGTTACACAGTTAGCTAAGATTATGCCATTTTATATTTAATCGATTTCTTACATAAAGATGATTTGTTCTCTAAACAAAAAGAAGACATAAGAACTTAAGAAAAGTTTGAAGAAGTACTCGGATCAGAGAGTAGAACACAAAAGAAAGACTGATCTGTGCTTTGCGTCAATCGTGCGAACAAAGCTCATTAAACAGGTGACTGCATCAGATAATGCGGTCTACATATGCTATAGCTTTTACGTGTATTTTGCTTTTGTAAAAACTTTGAACTGTCAAAAACGTCTAGCAATATGAGTGTATGTATTTGTGAAAAATAAGAAAGCCACTAAAAATATATTGAAATACATACACACACATTGCTAGACGTTATTGACAGCTCAAAAGTTTTTACAAAAAGCAAAATACACCGAAAAGCTTATGCATTTATCTGGTATTATTATGCCTTGCGTGCGACCCTACCGCTAGTCATCGCGACATATAAATACTCAAACTTAATCAATTGCTACTGTTACAAAATTACTCCCCAGTATGACAACAAATATGTGAAAATAATGTAACGGAGTAAATCCGTGACATAAATTATTTATATATTCAAAACCCAATTTAATGTTCAATTAAATTCAATTTATTACAAATTATTCACAAAATAGCTAATTTACTTTTAAAACGAAAGTATAGGGAGAGAATCAGCAACGTGTCACCAAAAGCCGGGTGACGCCCGTTCGCGTTGAAAATCAAAAACCCACTCCCTTAAAGTTCTAGCTTTTAAGTCTAAAATATGCAAAAGTGCTGGGTATGTATCTTGAAAAATGTTAGTGTTTTAGTACATGTCAATGTGTCTGGGACCTATGGCTGTTGCAGACCAGTAGATGCCCTGTACTCTAATACTACTGCGACTGAGATCTATGGCTGTTTCATACCAATAGATGCCCTATTCACTACTACTACTGTGCCTGGGATCTATGGCAGTTATTACCAGTAGAAGCCCTGTGCACAACTACTAATGAGCTGAACAATGATTGCATGGGTACGGCTGCTACCGAAGCTGTTACATACTTGCAATAGCGGTCCGTATACCATGACAACCAAAGCCCAACTAAACTTGTAGTAGTAGTACACTTTGCTAATAAACTTATCACAACCTTAAAACCAGTGATCATCAGTGTGAGTGTATGTCTAGAGTCGGTTGCTGCATTCTCTTCCATATACCATAACTGTTATACTGAGAAGTATAACAAATATACAAATGAGTAACTATTTTTAAGAGAATTCTAAATACTAATATAAGTGAGTAATTAAGAGATAAATGATTTCATTAATAAAAGCTAATAATATTATATAATATTACATTACATTAAAGGGTATAAAAATAGTAAGAAAATTATAACATAATATATATTTATTATTCCATTAAAAAAATAAGTATAATATTTAGAACCATTATAACTAAATTCAAATATATATAAATAATTTATGTCACGGATTTACTCCGTTACATCTTCCTCCTGGTTTATTTTTTTTTTTATTTTTTTTTTTTACGGAATAGCTACATCGTTTCTAGGCTTTGGAAAGATTATTTTTCTTGCCCTTTAATAATCCAGACATCAAGTGATCGTCTTATATATACGCTGAAGGTGGATGACTGGATAGTGGTTTTAAAACGTGTGCGTTTTCCAGGACTAAGAGGACCAATGGATGCCAAAATGTCTTGAATCATCAGTTTTTTTGTGTTCTGTTAAACTTCTTTATCAATCTCTAATTCTTTAACTAGGTAAGCCAGTATATCGGGTTTCTTAATCTTGCTCCCAGACTGCATCTGCATATCGATATTGGGCAAAAGAGTAATTGACTGTATTTCAATTATTTTCCTGCGTTTTCTATTTTCGCGATCCATTGCTTGTCGGAATCGTAAACAGCTTTCTTGAAATTTTAAATCTTCGAACATGTTTCTAAACCTGCGGTAAATAAAACAAAGATTAGTGCAAAAGTATATTTTACATGTGGTATGGTTTAAGATCTTTTTAATGAGCGGATCCTCGACACTTCTTTGTATCAACGTCGACCAAGCGTACGATTACTGGAGATGTAAAACCAGCCACTACGTAAGGGCCATCAAACCGGGGTGCTAACTTTGCTGCAAAATAATATATAGCTTTTGACAAGACTCGTTTCTTAACCAGGACTAAATCTCCTTTGCGGGGTGACCAATCACGTCGTCTGAGATTATAATGTTTAGCTTGTGCATTGGAAGCCAGCTGCATGTTGGTTTGGACAATTTCAAAAACTTCTTTAAGTTGTGAAGATTTTTCTTCGGGACTGGTAGAGGGGTTATCGATTTCATTATCTGTTTTCTCAATAAACAGCATATTTGGAAGCCGGAGTTCTCTACCTTGCGTTAGGTATGCTGGGCTGTATCCGGTGGTGCTTTGCTTACTTGAGTTTAGAGCTAGGGTCAATTCTGGTAATTGTTCATCCCATGCAATCATGGTTTTTATTGTTCTATTTGTCCTTTCTGTAGGATTTTCATGAGGAGAGTATGGTGCGGTGTATTGTTGCTTCACTCCGAGAGCACGGAAATATTTTTGACACTCACGGCTTGTAAATTGAGCTCCGTTATCGGTAAGTAGGATATGTGATATCACTTGCGTCAGTTTGCAACACAAAGGTACGTGTAAAGTCCGAAAATGTAAGAGCTGGTGCCTCAATAAGTTTCTTTTTAATTTCTTCGAAGGCTGCTTTCTGAACTGAACCCCATTCCCATCTTTTATTCTTCTTTAAAAGATTATTTAAGGGACGCGAAATCGTTTAAAAATTGGATATAAAGCGCAGATACCATGAGGCGGTATTTATAAATGATCTTAATTCCTTCAGGGTAGTTGGTTCAGGTAAACTTACTACAGCGTTTATTTTTTCGGGATCAGTGTGAATACCGTGTTCACTAATTACGTGGCCTAAATATCGAATTTTTCGTTTTGCAAACATGTACTTTGCGGTGTTAGTTTTAAGCTCAGCAGCTACCAGGCGGTCGAAAACGGTTTTGAGATTTCTTAGATGTTCTTCAAGCGAGCTACCTAGAACTACAATGTCATCAAAATACGCAAACGCAAAATTTTCTAGATCAGCATCAATCACGGTATCAAGAGCTCTTTGAAAAGTGGCGGGAGCAGAATGGAGACCAAAGGGCATAACCTTCCATTGAAAAAGACCACGTCCAGGTACCGTAAACGCAGTGTAGGGTTTACTTTCTGGGGCCATTGGTATCTGCCAGTAACCATGTCGTAAATCAATCGTACTAAAGTATTTACTATTTCTCAGTTTTTCTAAAATTGCATTTATCTGGGGTATAGGGTAGGCATCACGAATAGAATTTTCATTGATTTGTCGAAAATCTACACATTATCGCCATTCGTTATTCTTTTTACGGGCCAGTACAATTGGAGAACTATAGGGACTTTTCGACGGTTCTGTTTTTCCCTCTGCTAGTAATTCATCAATTTGGTCGTCAATTATCTTTTGCATAGCTGGATTACGGGGATAATAACGTTGCCGCAAGGGACGAGAGTGTTTCATGGTAATAAAATGTTCTGTAAAATTTAAATGTCCATCGATAGACTCGAAGCGGGGTAATTCGGTTTTCAGAAAATCTTGGACTTGTTGTTCTACTAAATTGTCTTCGCAGGTGCTTTTTAATAGACCGCCCTGTAATGAACTAATCCGAACTAGATTACAGTTGTTATTAAAAATCCCGTTATTCTGTCGTTTTTCTACGCATGGTTTATTATGAAGTTCAGTACCTGTTTGGTGAAGAAAATTTGTCCCAATTATTATCGGGTGGGGGCATTTTGTTAAAACCAGAAAAGAGTGTTGATACACGACACCATTTAAAATGAACCAAAGCTTTACAGAACCTTCAACTTTAATTTTTGACTGATCTGCTAGATGCAGAGTACTGAAGTCAGGAACAGTAATAGGAACACGTAATTCTTCAACTATGGATAAATTAATACACGAATGTGTCGCACCAGTATCCATAACCGCCATAAATTTCTTATCTTTTATCGTGAGCCATGTTCGTAACCGAAGGGATTATCTTAATTTAAAACAATGGGGATAACTTTTCGTTTTAGAGGCCCTGTTCTTCCCCAAGTAAAGGACCCCGCTGGCAGTTTTCCTCTGAGCGTCTGCAGCATTCGATAGTCTTAACACCTCGCTTCCCATAGTCCCAGCAGAAAAGGATTTGAGGGTTAGAACGATTTCGGCGAGTGTGGCCTGGCTGTCCACAACGATAACATAAATTAGAATTTTTATTAGTTGCAACTACTGTTTGTACGCGTCTTAAAATTTTCTTTTGATTTATTTCCTCAGCGCGAATTCCTTCAAATTCCTGTGCCAATATGATGAGCTCGCGTAGTTTTGAAAAATCGCGTCGTTTAATATAAATTATTTATTCCGCGCGGCAATTGCAAAATATTCTTTCAAGTTGCTCCTGAGCTGACAAATTTATATAACGCATTAATGATTGCAATGTGGTGACGTAATCTACGAAATCCTCATCGGCACGTTGTTTTCGGTTTCTAATATCGTCTTCTAAATTTTCAAAAAATCGGATGGGTAAAAAGTTTAATTTAAAATCTTCTATAACTTCATCGTAGGTTTGCCACTCTTGCTTATTATTACGGTACCATGATAACGCATCACCTTTTAAAAGCTCAGGCATAAAATTTAAGAGAATATTTCTAGAAATTAAATAACACGTGGCTAACTCGTCGACACGTTCTAGAAAACCTAACGGGTCTTTTCCGCCATCATATTTAATACCCCATTTTCTAATTTTATCACACACTTCTGATTGATTCATTAAATTATTTTCTGTTTTTTCACAGTAATTAACAGGTGATGATGTACGTGACACACGATTGTGAGGAATCTTTAATTCTTTCTCCATAGCTGTTGTCTCTACCCTAGCTCTTTAATTTTCAATAAAAATTTCATTGTCTTTTGACATGTTACCTTTTTCCAAAAAATTCCTTGGACGGGTTCTCATTTCATCAACAGTACTTTCCGCTTCCAGTCCCAGTTCCTTCAGGCTCAAACACAATGCATCCTTCTTCAAATAGTTAATAAAAGCACGGCTCATTTTGTTCCTTATATATTTTTTTCCACTTAAATCCAATTAAACCTCCAGTGACTTTGAATGAATTATTAATTTTTTTTTTTATTATTATTTTACATTAAACGACTGAAATAATTTTTTAAGTCCTGCTCGGGCGCCATTTATAACGATGCTTTCCAGGATAGTTCAGCCAGGCCAGGAATTTTATTCAGAACCCAATTTAATGTTCAATTAAATTCAATTTATTACAAATTATTCACAAAATAGCTAATTTACTTTTAAAACGAAAGTATAGGGCGAGAATCAGCAACGTGTCACCAAAAGCCGGGTGACGCCCGTTCGCGTTGAAAATCAAAAACCCACTCCCTAAAAGTTCTAGCTTTTAAGTCTAAAATATGCAAAAGTGCTGGGTAGGTATCTTGAAAAATGTTAGTGTTTTAGTACATGTCACTGTGTCTGGGACCTATGGCTGTTGCAGACCAGTAGATACCCTGTACTCTAATACTACTGCGACTGAGATCTGTGGCTGTTTCCTACCAATAGATGCCCTATTCACTACTACTACTGTGCCTGGGATCTATGGCAGTTATTACCAGTAGAAGCCCTGTGCACAACTACTAATGAGCTGAACAATGATTAAATGGGTACGGCTGCTACCGAAGCTGTTACATACTTGCAATAGCGGTCCGTATACCATGACAACCAAAGCCCAACTAAACTTGTAGTAGTAGTACACTTTGCTAATAAACTTATCACAACCTTAAAACCAGTGATCATCAGTGTGAGTGTATGTCTAGAGTCGGTTGCTGCATTCTCTTCCATATACCATAACTGTTATACTGAGAAGTATAACAAATATACAAATGAGTAACTATTTTTAAGAGAATTCTAAATACTAATATAAATGAGTATTTAAGAGATAAATGATTTCATTAATAAAAGCTAATAATATTATATAATATTACATAACATTAAAGGGTATAATAATAGTAAGAAAATTATAACATAATATACTTTTAATTTTAGTCCCAGCCAGGGGTTGAACCGGTGATTATCATAAATCAATTAAAATTTTACTTTTTTGGCTTTGGTTCATTTTTAATTTAACTTTTATTAAAAAAAATTATTTTTCAAATGTATGCGGACGTTTTCCAAAGAAAACAAGAAAAATTAGACGCTGGCAGAATGTAATGCTGCATTTTCAGGACCGCCAAATCCATCTTCAGCATTCTTTGCATCCAACACCTTGATTTGCGTATACTGTAAATATCATCCATTTAACCAACTAATCAATATTAATTTGGTTGGACGAAATTCACACACAACTCAAAGCATTACATTCTGCCAGCGTCTAATTTTTCTTGTTTTCTTTGGAAAACGTCCGCGTACATTTGAAAAATAATTTTTCTTAATAAAAGTTAAATTAAAAATGAACCAAAGCCAAAAAAGTAAAATTTTAATTGATTTTGATAATCACCGGTTCAACCCCTGGCTGGGACTAAAATTAAAAATAATTTTAAAAACACGCAAGGCACAGCGCATTAACATTCATACCTAACTCATCAACAGTTGATATGATACTGGAACATCATCTATAATGTTGTGAGAAAGACAAGTATGAATGATTAAAAATAAAAATTTGCATTTCGTGACTATACCGACGGTGTAGTACAAAATTGCAACAAATGTACAAGACGTGTGTAGAGAAGACAACAAAAAAAAAAACAATGCTTTGAGTTGTGTGTGAATTTCGTCCAACCAAATTAATATTGATTAGTTGGTTAAATGGATGATATTTACAGTATACGCAAATCAAGGTGTTGGATGCAAAGAATGCTGAAGATGGATTTGGCGGTCCTGAAAATGCAGCATTACATTCTGCCAGCGTCTAATTTTTCTTGTTTTCTTTGGAAAACGTCCGCGTACATTTGAAAAATAATTTTTCTTAATAAAAGTTAAATTAAAAATGAACCAAAGCCAAAAAAGTAAAATTTTAATTGATTTATGATAATCACCGGTTCAACCCCTGGCTGGGACTAAAATTAAAAATAATTTTAAAAACACGCAAGGCACAGCGCATTAACATTCATACCTAACTCATCAACAGTTGATATGATACTGGAACAGCATCTATAATGTTGTGAGAAAGACAAGTATGAATGATTAAAAATAAAAATTTGCATTTCGTGACTATACCGACGGTGTAGTACAAAATTGCAACAAATGTACAAGACGTGTTGTAGAGAAGACAACAAAAAAAAAAAAAATGCTTTGCGTTGTGTGTGAATTTCGTCCAACCAAATTAATATTGATTAGTTGGTTAAATGGATGATATTTACAGTATACGCAAATCAAGGTGTTGGATGCAAAGAATGCTGAAGATGGATTTGGCGGTCCTGAAAATGCAGCATTACATTCTGCCAGCGTCTAATTTTTCTTGTTTTCTTTGGAAAACGTCCGCGTGCATTTAAAAAATAATTTTTCTTAATAAAAGTTAAATTAAAAATGAACCAAAGCCAAAAAAGTAAAATTTTAATTGATTTATGATAATCACCGGTTCAACCCCTGGCTGGGACTAAAATTAAAAATAATTTTAAAAACACGCAAGGCACAGCGCATTAACATTCATACCTAACTCATCAACAGTTGATATGATACTGGAACAGCATCTATAATGTTGTGAGAAAGACAAGTATGAATGATTAAAAATAAAAATTTGCATTTCGTGACTATACCGACGGTGTAGTACAAAATTGCAACAAATGTACAAGACGTGTTGTAGAGAAGACAACAAAAAAAATGCTTTGAGTTGTGTGTGAATTTCGTTCAACCAAATTAATATTGATTAGTTGGTTAAATGGATGATATTTACAGTATACGCAAATCAAGGTGTTGGATGCAAAGAATGCTGAAGATGGATTTGGCGGTCCTGAAAATGCAGCATGACATTCTGCCAGCGTCTAATTTTTCTTGTTGTCTTTGGAAAACGTCCGCGTACATTTGAAAAATAATTTTTCTTAATAAAAGTTAAATTAAAAATGAACCAAAGCCAAAAAAGTAAAATTTTAACATAATATACATTCATTATTCCATTAAAAAAATAAGTATAATATTTACAACCATTATAATTAAATTCAAATATATATAAATAATTTATGTCACGGATTTACTCCGTTACAATAAATCAACGAAATAAGTGAGATTGCAGTTTAGTGTTTGGTTGGGAAATATGCTTGTTGCACTTCAGGCAACATTACCTATTTAATTAATGTAACAGTGCTACATTCTTTAGGAAAGGGATAAAGGAGAGGAAAGACAGGTGGTGAAAGTATAACCATTTTGTATATTATTTTACTTCGCCAGGCTGCGTGCTGTGTTGTTAAATTCTAAATAAGTACCAAACCATTAAACAGAAAAAAACATATTTTTATTTATTTCGTTGCCGCTGGTTACAGTTTGTTCATACATATTAGGAAATGAGAGAAGGCTCAATAAAATTATAATTAGTTGCCGCAGGGGTTGAACCCTGGCCAACCAGGGGTGGAATCGTTACATCCATGAACGTACAACACGGATCGTAAAAATAGGTTTTTTGGATAATGATAATTCACAATAGTGGAGATTATAACATACGTTTTCGTATGGTTGAATGTACGTTTTTTACGAATTGTCATCCGTTAGGAAAACCTAGTTCGAGTAAATTGAAAAGTGCTACAAGTTTGTTGAAAAAATGTAAGTTGCATAAAATCAATAGTAAGAAATTTATTTTTATGTCATAAATATTTTTGTAGGACTAACTATAATAAGTTAAATCCTAGACAAAAGGAAGTTATGGCCGAGTTTATGAATGAACATAAAAACTTGGCAAAAAACATGCTTCCTAATTGCGCTCAAGGTAAAGCTACTGCCAACAGACCATGGGATGAGCTGTATAAACGTCTGAACGCAGTAGGACCATCAGTTAAGGATGTAAAGATGTGGAAGAAGGTAATTTCTAATTCATATTTTATGTAATATGTACATATACTTCTAATTTTGTGCTTAAGGTCTACGCTGATCAAAAATTTCAAGCAAAGAAAATACTATCTTTCAAAAAATATTCAAAAAAGCAGACTGGAGGAGGACCTTTTGAAGAAAAACTGCTGAAGCACAGTGAAGAGCTATTAATTGAAGCAGCCGGCCTTGAATCCACCGTTGAAGGCATTAAATCCGTTTTGAGTTTTAGTAGCAAAGAAATTTTAAACACTGAAAACGAAGAATGCTCCAGCGACAGCAGCTTAGTAGTAGGCCCAGTTGCAATAAAACTGCTCTAGAGAAGCCAAAAACGTCTAGAAGAAAACTCCGTGCAGACCAAAAACTGCTGTTGCTGGAGAAAAATATCAAAACTGTAACAGATTTTCAGGCAAATATGGATGCTTAATAAGACCGTTTGCTAAGCATTCAAGAGCGATTGCTTCAAATAAAACAAGAAGAACATAAAAACAACATGGCAATGGCAGCGCTAGACATTGAAATTAAAACCATTAAACTTAAGCTTTTGCAAAAAATATGTATATAGAATAATATGCTGTATTTTTTTGAATATGATATATGTATAGAAATGTCATAGAATTAGTTTTAGATTTATGATTTTGTAATTTTTTTAATAATTCTATTAGGGCCATTATTACAACCCGCCGTTAGGCAGGCAGGATATTGTCGGACTGATAAATTTCTTTCCATTTAAAACCTTTACTTAATGGAAGTTTTAATAATGCAAAACTATAGAACATTCAAATAAAATCCTACCTTTAACTAGGGGCAAGTTGTAATAATGGCCCTTAAGTCTCTTATTTATTCGTTTTTCATTATTATTTTTCTGACTGAATTGATAATGGTGCGATTAAATGTACCTTTGTATATTAAATAGTTTATTTTCATGTATTCCCGGAATAATAACACATTTGTAGTATTGTTAATGAAGTAAATTAAATACAAATTATTAATTCATTTTCTATTTAATAATGAATGTTTAATTTGATCTCTAGTTGTAGATGCAATTCTAGATAGTTGACTATCTTCAGCAATTTCTATATCAGTTATTTCATTGTAAATATTTTAAGGGGTATAATTAATATTGAATTTTATACATATGTATACTATGAAGGACAGTGCACACATTTCCAAACCGAGCAACTTTTAAGGGATTATACCTTCCTCTTCTATCATATCCTAAAATTCTCCATCGTCCTTTTAAAATTCCAATTGTCCTTTCAATAATTCATCTTGCTTTTGAGTGAATTTCACTAAATTGCGCTTCAGAGGATCCATCACAAGCATTTCTATATGGCGTAATGCACCACGGCTCAAGAGGGTAGCCGGAGTCCGCTTTAAAAAAGGTAAAATGATTTATTGATCCATTATATATTTAAATAAAACAAAGTTCCTACCTAATAGCCAATTGTTTCCATTTCTGTTCGAATTAAATAGGTTTTCTAGAGCAAGTCTTTGGTGGAGTGTTTCCAAACAAAGGAGTCGTGAGCGGCCCCACCATATCGACAATTTATAGCAACAATTTTATATTTATTATTACAAACCTTTTTAAATGTCTTTTGTTAGTTTTTTTTAACTAATAACGGAGTACTTACTATCATTGCGTTTAAACTATGAAGACCTTTCCTGTTGTGTACTGGTTTTTGTAATCCAATATGAGTGCCATCAACGCATCTTACAACTTTAAATTTTAAGCACATCATTTTTTGTTTCGACAATTTTATATTTATAGCAACTACCTCCAGGTATTCTATTTTTTTTTTTCAAAAAACCATTCCTTGCACTCAGACGACTCATTAGGCAAAAATTGTATATGCTTCGCACACAATTTGTTCTCGATGTCTTTTAGATTGCCGAAGTAATTTTGGAAACAGTACTCTGACACATTCCAAGCAGTAAAATAAATTAAATGTTTATTCACAACAATTTTTAAATTTGAACACAATTGTGAATTAAACGAAAGATTGCGATCCGTTTGCAATCGTACGTCATGATGCCATTTAGTTCATACGATTAACGTATCACGTAATTTTTTTTCGTACGATTGTCGATACGATCACGGATGTAACGATTCCACCCCAGGTTTGTAGTCAACGTGCAGCCGCACATGCAACAACAACTATGAGTTGACGATAGAAAATTAAATGTACAGTTGTGCAAAATACAGTCATAATTTTTTGGAATTTTGTAAGGATATATACTTCTAGATTCATTCATGACATAATTTTGAAGTCTTACTAATGAAACCTTTAAATTGAGAGAACTCTAAAAATAAATACAAAACCTTTCATTTTACGGAATCTCCGAGAATATTGACAATATCTTACAGATAACACTCAGTACAAACAATCAAAGACACACTAATTCTTGTCACTAATTATTATAGGCATAGTCATAGGCGCAACGTCATTACCAAAAACTAAACGCGATCATAGATTTTAATCAAAAATCAAGAATCATAGTGTTGCCAAAACAACAATTTCAATAGACAAAAGTTGTTGAAAGAGAAATTAAAAAAAACTGATTTAAAAGAGATTTAAAGCGGAAAGAAGGCTTAGAAAGGTGAGATTTGTTGACTTAGTAGCACCGGCATTAATAAGGATAAAATTAAAATTAGACCCAGCATGGTGTCAAAACAATATGCAAACGTAGCTTAGGTATGTTTAAAAATTAAAGTAGTTTCTCTTTTCGCTTATCTGCTTACTTACTTAGCGCCAACAGACTAATTATTTGTTCACTTACGATAAAAATCGATAACAAAGAAATTACGAACATCTAAGGAATAATATGTTAATTATAAGAATCAGAACAACGAACATAACTGATTCTATTTTAGTATCTTAGGCAACATATTCTTTAATAAGACAATATGATAAATTAGGAAAGACGTATAGTAGTATATTTTTGCCCTTGTTTTGGGTGATAGCGAAACTGTATGTACTGTGAACCGTACAGCCATTAAAGATTCTCGAGGTCTCCGAGTACGTTTTCGGATCTCTTCGTCAGGTTTCTTAAAATATCGCTTTTGTGGGACTTTTAACATTGTCCAGTTTTCTAGGCATGAGGGTGCGTGCTGATATTTATATTGTAATTTAAGAAGTTACTAAACTTCGTCTTTATCAAATTCCGCAATCAAGAATTTTGTAAACCGTCTTCTTGGATTTTCAAATTTACTGCTAGCTGCTTGAATAAAGTTATTTAAATAGTTAGTAAGCTCTTCTTTTTCAGTTAATAGACTCAAGTCGTTCTTAGTATGTTGTTTGTTGTGCTTTTCCCTTTTCTGACTTATGTATATGTAGAAATGTTCTTCTTTATTTTCGTAGAAAAACAGTTGCTGTATTTTCTGCTGATCTACCGAATTTAACGTTTTTGCTGGCGCTGTATTACTAACACTGTAATAAACACGCTGTGGTTCAGCCGGAAATGCAGGCATATCATTAACAGCTGCACTAAGTCGGTTATCTCAACCGACCCAGGTAAAGAGGCTTTTAACTAAATAACTAAAACAAGTCAGAAAGCTTAACGAGCTCCGTGATACGATGTGCACAGACGAATGTATCCAGTGACAATAGAACACACTCTGTGGCTCCCCCAATCACCAATGCAGTGTGACTGCTTGAAAGATGTCAGAATTGCAATTAGATGTTAAATAGAAAGAGGTACACGTTTGACATTACGTGCTGCCTTTTATACAAATTCTACAAGTATATAATCACACAATTAAATGTGCTGCTTACGAATGTTTATACAGTTAATACACTCTTAACACGTTCGCGGATGCTTAAAATTTCAGGGAGCTGCAAGAATATAAACGCAACTATTTTTGAAACTTGTTTTTTAATATCCAAAATCTAATTACACATATATTATAAGAGTAGTTAGAACATCGTATTTAAACCGTTAAAGAATCTATGACGAAGTAGATATTTGTCAATGTAGACGGCTCAGGGAAATATGTAAATACAAGCAGTTAAGATAAAATAAATAAATAAGAATTGATTTTAAAATTTGAATGCTATAGCATTCACGTCATTTTGCATCCGTATGAAAATGAATGCTATAGCATTTACGTCCGCGAACGTGTTAACTAATTCTTTTTTACATTGTGTTGTTAATCTTGTACGATAATTGTGTGATTTTTTCTAGTTTTTTTACTTTGTTTATAAATAATAACTTTTAATCAAACTCAATAATTATATTTATATAAACAAAACACTCTTTTTTTAAAGAGACTAGAAAAAAAATAGTGAGTAAGTTTGATTCTTTTCGGAAAAGCAAAATACCATATCAATTAATTATGACAGACTGCTATGTCGATTAAAACAAAATAGATGATATATATTAATATGTATAGCTTAAATAAGTTAAGAAGTAAAAAATCATCAGAAAATAAGTAATAGTGCTGTATTGGGCCATGCCGAATCTTTATGCCCTTCCTTACATATGTATAACCACATTTACCATACTATAGATTTCCCAACAGCTTAAAAATAAAATCGGCATAAGAAATTCTTTTCTACTATAAAGTTTTTTATTAAAAAAAAAATTTTTTTTTTTTAAATTTAAAGTTTTGCTTAGGTTTGTTGTCCCAACTTAGTAAATGAAAAACTTGCTATAGCAGCTCACCAGTTTTTCTAACCTTTTCTATAAATCTTATCATATACAACGACCACATGCGGGAATACAAATAAAAGTTGGAAAAAGCCTCGAAGGACATAAACCGATCTTGCTGATCTTGGCAACATTTTCAAAACCATGTCTGATATATTGGCAATTAAAATTTTCTATAGCTATCTAGTGCCTTCACAAAGTTGGTTTCAACACGAGCACGGATGGACAGACAAATAGACGGACCTCGGAAATTAATATTTTAGAAATTTACAAACGGAAATCGCTTCCTGTGGTGAAGGATATGAAAAACGTTGCTGAATAGAAGATCTCGTTGGCTACCGTGATACCAAGACCAGGAAAAAATCCACAGAAAGGTAGAATCACGTTAACAAATACAGGTTAAATATTTGCTGAACTTGAATGTAAATATGATATCGATCCTATACATTACTATTTTCTAGACAGCTCGTAGAATGTCCATATAAATAGCAAAACTTTAAATGCACTTAATTTTAATAGTGGAGTACCTCAAGAGGTACTTTTGTTCTATTTATACATTAGTGATTAACCTGATCTTATAATTATGTATGGTGATAAAGTAGATATTTACATAGGTAAGAAACAATAATGGTTTACACAATTATAAATATAAATGCATTACACTTTCGAAATCTTATAGGGAATTAAAAAACCTGCACTAAACATTAAAGGAAACATTTAGACTTTGTAATTCTCGTCGTAAGGTAGGATCACATGATTGTCGCAATGCACCAATTCTACACACTTATTATTGTGCTGAATTTTTGCACAATGAATAAATTGTCCTAATCAAATTCTCTGTAGTCACATGATCGACTCATTTTACATAAATTTGATTGTCGCGAATTGACGCAAAACGAACAAGTGGCAATAATTGTCGCACACCAGTCACACGATTGTTCTACTGCATTGCAAATTTAAAAAAAAAACAGCTATTGTAGTACAGTACGTTCATAAATAATAGCACATTTGCTAATCTGTAAATTAATAATTCATAAAATTTTAACAGGGCATGCTATAATTTTCATCTCTTTGTGTAAACTTTATAAATATGTTCTCTTTTCAAAATTGAGCTCATTTTACACAAAACTCTCAGGAATTACAAATACCGTTATCAAAATTGCTTACATTTATATATTTAGCATATTTAAGCGTTCAAATTGTATAGCACAAATACAAAAATCTTTGTATAACAAAGACTAAACAACAACTTCATTTATTTATTTAACAAAAACAATAAAAGAAAACCTTTTAATAATTTATTAGACCACCTTTCGATTTAATGCAATTAAATGTTCTATTTTTCATAGAACTTGTTAATTTTTTCAGAAGAGCCTGTTCCAGTGCCTCCCATTCCTTGAAAATTGAATTTTTGAGCTCATTAACACTCATGAATTCTCCTGACGAGAATTCCCCATATGTTTTCTATAGGGTTCATATCTGGAGAGCAAGAAGACCATTCCAAAACATCGACATTATTTGAGCTTAACCATTCTTTTGTAAATTTGCTGGCATGGCAGGCTGCATTGTCTTGCTGGAAAATATATTTCTTATTTATATTATTATGTAAAAATGGCAATAAACTGCACTTAAGCAATTCACAATATTTTTCACTATTCATTTTGGTTGGTACGATTTGCAACTCCAAACAGCATTCTTCAGTAAATGCACCCCAAATCATAACAGAACCACCGCCAAAGTTTCTTCGTGAGAAACATTGGGGTTCTTTTCGTAAATCACGCCAGTAACTCTTATTGCCGTCAGGGCCATCTAAATTAAATTTTTTTCATCTGAAAAAATTATCTTTAAAAAGAAATAAATAAGTTAACCATTTTATAACTCAAAGGTGTTAAATAACTTACATTTCACCAATTTGTATTCATATTATTTTTGCAAAACTCCAAACGTGCATTGATATGACGTTTCAAAAGACGAGGAGCTTTTTTCATTCTCTGTCTTTGAATATGTTGGGAAGAGTTTAGAGCATTCCAAATGGTCGTTTTGCACACTTTGTTGGAAACGCATGCAGCAAGTTGGTTACAGCTTTTGGTACTGTTGCTTGCTGTCCTTAGAATAAGACTGCGCTCGCGTTCATTCAACTTTTTTTTTCTACCACTGCTTTTATTTTTGCCATAATTTTCAATATTTGCCAAATAATTATAAACAACCTTTCGACTTCTGCAGATTTGAATTGCAATTTCAACTTTCGACGCACCAATTTCTGTCAATGTTAAAATTTGACCTTTTTAAAATTCGCTAAGTACTTTTCCGCGTGGCATTTTGCTTATAACTATTATTTTTAATAAAACTGAATGCAATATGTTGTTTTAAAACGGTAGTTTTTTTATACAAAGAATTTTTTGCATTTGTGCTATACAATTTGAACGCTTAAATATGCTAAATACATAAATGTAAGCAATTTTGATAACGGTATTTGTAATTCCTGAGAGTTTTGTGTAAAATGAGCTCAATTTTAAAAAGAGAACATATTAATAAAGTTTACACAAAGAGATGAAAATTATAGCATGCCCTGTTAAAATTTTATGAATTAATAATTTACAGATTAGCAAATGTGCTATTATTTATGAACGTACTGTAGATGTCAAGTAAATTTTATAACATTTTGCATTTAACCTATTTCTTACGTAAAGATTGACGTAATTATCTTGTATAAATTTGAAGATTTAAAACTTAAGAAAAGAAAAGTTAAAAGAAGTATGTGTGTCAGAGAGTGGCATTGATGGAGTTCCGTTAAGTAGAAAACTAAAATTTTTTATTCAAAAATATATTAGAAATCTAATTTACGGACGCGGGTTAAAAATTAAAAAAAAAGTTGTCTATAGTTGTTTAATTTTAAGCGAAAAATGTTAAATGCAAAATGTGGGGCTGATCCTTAGTTTTGGAGTTACGGGCTTCCAAAGTTTGTACGTACAGTATGGCAAATACCGAGTATTTTGTGGTGAAATGAGGCAATATTCAATTAAAAAGGAAAAATATTAAAAAAAAAATAATAAAAAGACAGGTAACTACCAAAGAAAGAGCTTTTTTTTCGTACAAACATAATTCCTATATCAAATTAATTAAGTTTTGTGGCAATACTATACGAAAAAAGATTTAGCCGGCGTTGGTCATACCAAAAAGGTATACCCGGCAGAAGGCCGGCTACTCAGAAAATCTTTAGTAAGCGAAGCGATCAAGTTATGTTTATATGAAAGAAAAAAATTTTTTTGGTCGTTTTAATTTATTAATATACTATTTTTTTACACCCTATAGACAACTTTTTTTTAATTTTTAACCTGCGTCCGTAAGTTAGATTTGTTCCAAATTTTTAATAAAAAATTTTTGTTTTCTATTTAACGGAATGTTTTTTATATGCCCATGAGTGCTTCCTTTCGTGAGTCACTCTCTGACACATATACTTCTTTTAACTTTTCTTTTTTTCAGTTTTAATATCTTCAAGTTTGTTCTTTGTTCTGATTCTTATAATTAACATACTTACATATTTTCCTAAGATGTTCGTAATTTCTTTGTTATCGATTTTTATTGAAAGTGAACAAATAATTATTCTGTTGGCGCTAAGTAAGTAAGCAGATAAGAGAATAGAAAAGAGAAACTATTTTAATTTTAAAATATACCTAAGTTTCGTTTGCATATTGTTTTGTCACCATGCTGAATCTTATTTTATCTTTTAAATGAGGGTTTTCACACTAGACTAATTTTTAATCCGCACAACTTTTGTTCTTTCGTATTCACACAAGACTAATTATGCTGGCATAAAATTGTGCACGTATACACAGCTTTGTGTGTGTTAGTATTTTCTTTGTTTATTTCATGTTTGCCTTTCGTTCGTTAAACACATACATAAAATGCGGAAATGCGGCTGAAATAATTGATGATGAATTGGCAATAATTTTAGGAGGAATTTCTAGTGGCTGTAACTTGCAAGCTGCATCATCACTCCTAGAAGCTGAAGATTTCAATTAATATTTTATTCATAAAAAGAAGATGAAGAAGATTTCAATTAATATTTTATTCATATTTGACAAAAAGTTCGTTTTCAATTTTTTTCCTGTAAAATACATATAAAAATTAACTTAAATTAACTTTAAACTTAATTTCCCTTGATAAAATATTATAAGAAAATTGAATTCAATCATAATAAAATTCATCATTGATGTATTCATGTTTACGCGTCGATGGACGACTAAACACTAAAAATCGCTCTGCAAAAAAAAAAAAACGCAGAACCTGTGTTTTCATAAGTGTGTATGTGTTATGCTGGGAACACAATTGGGACGAACGACGAATTTTTCGTTGGGCATATTCGCCGTCAAAAATAAAACACATTGGTGCATATAAAAATTAACACAACACCGCCGTCGACGAAATTCGTCGTGCGTGACGAACTCTCCGATAGATTTATTTATATTTCTTACGCCGACGAACGACGACTAAATTGGAACAGGGTTGCCGTTTCTCCTTTCAGCTTTTAAATATATTAGTAAATAAAGTTATTTTTATCTTAATTATTGTTTATTTCTTAATATACATCATTAAGTTAAACATCCGCAATTATTTTCCATAAAATTGCTTTCTAATGGCTTTTTCTTAATGCTTAATTTTTTGTATAACTATTTTTTGTTCTATGGTAACACTATTTAAACAATGTTGTTGATTATAACAGCTGTAACTTTTTCCTCCTAATTGTGCGCCACATTGCGAATTTACGCAGCGAACTTTTACAGATGAATTCGTCGTGCAAGACGAAATTCGTCGCTCGTTCCAATTGTGTTCACAGCATTAGTTTTGTTCTGCTTGTGCGGGGTTGAAGCTGGTTGAAAAATTGTGCCAACCAAAAACCACTTTCCTCACCGAAAAAGCCTACAAACTGCGATTTTATGCCAGCAAAATTAGTCTAATGTGAAAACCCTCAATCAGAGTTTTTTAAATTTCTCTTTTAACAACTTTTATCTATAGAAATTGTTGTTTTTAAATTAATATGCCTTGGTTACAAACAGGCATAACCAAGGCGAATAAATACTTGGAGGTTGCAATGGAAAATTTATTAATTTTCCCCGAAATGTGAAATGACGTAAGCCATATAAAAAAATTATACATATCTTTTATATGTGGAGTTTGAAATTTGACGTTTCGGCGAAAATGAATGAATTCGCCATCGAGATCACCTAGTATTAATTCGCCTTGGGCATAAGTATACAAAATAAAAGTAAAATTAAGAACCCCATAAAATTAAATTAAAAAAAAAAAATTTAATAGTGGTTTTATTCCAAACATACTTTTCGTTTTTTGATTTCTAAAGAAACAATTTGTGGAATTGTAACCACATTCGATCGGAATTGAGTTCTGTGACATGCCCGATTAAGCAAAAAAAAAATTAATCTGAATAAAGTAATAGTAAAAAGGATAAAAATAGAAAAACAGGCATTGCACTTTCTCGGATAGACAAATATATTTTATTTAAACTCATCTGTTGCACGTCAAGTGCATTCTGTGAGTGAAGAGAAGCAATAAAAAATAACAATATGGCCATAGCTCTAGACTAATTAGAAAATTTCTTAAAAAAGCAAAAATGGCTTCATGAAGCTTAGACCAAAAAAGTGATATATTCACATGTTATCTCTAGCTAATAATTTTACATTTCACATAAAATATCTTCGAATAAAAACAAATGTTAAACTTCTGAAAATTAAAAGTTAATGAACATATGCTTCGTTTAGTAGTGAAAATTTTCGCAATTTAAGAACAATTCAAAAATACAAAAAATTATTATCGACTCCTGTAGTAAATTTAATAAAAAAAAGGACCAGAAGATGGTCTTTTTTAAATAAGCTGTTATAACGCCCTGTAAGGAACAATACAAAAAAAAAAAAAAAACAGACACTAGTTTTAGTTGGTGTTGGTTTCCAAAAATCCCACAAAGATCTTAACCATATTCCCACCACGTTTTTGATTTCAAATATAAAAAATCTTTAATTTTTTCGCAAATTATTAAAAAAGAAAAAAAAGTCATTTTCGATTATTAAAATTTCAATACTTATGATAAATATATATACACTCGTAAGAAAAATTTATGTACATAGGTTTGTAAGCTCTTTAAAAAAATTTAATTCTAGTCTTATTTAAATTTACTTTTTTTTTCTTATTTAAATTTACTTTTCCATGATAAAAAATATTTGCATCGAGAGTGCAAAATCAAGCATAATTAAGAAAATTTAAATAAAAAAAAAATTAGGAAAGGAAACACTTTTAAAATTTTTTATTTACTTTATAAAAATACCAAAACTATGGAAGAAAGCCAATAGTTTTGACATGTTGTATTATATAAAATTAGTGTATACATATTTAGCCCTAAAACGAATATACTTTGAAAATTGCAAAAAAAAATAATTATATTGAATCGTTCTGATCGTTCAGTTAAAGAAACAAAGTTTTGAAAAATACATAAAGTTGCAATTAAAATCGCGTTAAATAATAAAGCTATACTTATATTTTCAACCTTGATAAAGATATATGCATTATAAATTTGTTTGCTGTAATTATCAATTATTTGTGTTCCTTTTTTAAGTCTATTTATATTTATCATTCAGTCAGTATGCTAGTTGGATGATTATTGGACTATGATTATAATTTAAATTTAATTATATTAGGTCTAAGCAGAGAAGCAAGCCGAATGAAATGTTTCAGGGTTAGAATGATTTTATTTTTGATATTGAATACAGATTATTGCTATTTTGTACCCAATAATCGTAATCATTATTCAGTACTTTAAGTTTGGCGTTTTTTTATAAATTTCTATATAAAGATCATAAATGGGAATAATTCATTATATTAGCTAGATATTTGTTCATATTAATCACATTGACTTACATGTTGCTAGTACATACATATTTTGTCATCACCATTGTTTTGATAATGAATTGTACTAAAGAATTTGAAACCACATTTCATTTTTATATATAAAATTTTTTAATGCTATCTATAAAACTCTGAATTAAATAATTTAAAACATATTTTTCTAAATTTGAGTTTTTAGAAAATCATAAATGGCACGCAGACGAAGTCGTGGACGCTGCTATTTCTTTATTTGTGCGACAATCACGTTTCAGCAGCTGAACCAAAAGAAAAATCTGCATCAGATGAAATAATAATTATTTAAAATTTCTTGCTCATATTGTCTTCTTTTCAATATCTTTCACATAAGGATAAAAAAATAAATTCTTAATAAAAATAAAAATTACTATTAAACTTGATATAAAGTTGTTTTTTCCACCATCGTGTTGCTACAGCTCCAACTTTCTATATACATACACACACACACACACACACACACACATATATATATATATATAAAAAAGAATGTTCACACCACTGAACAAATATTAAGGAATTAAGTTGTACGAACTTCATTTGTACAACAACAAAAAAAAAAAAAAAAAATATATATATATATATATATATATATATATATATATATATATATATATATATATATATATATATATATATATATATATATATATATATATATTTCATTTTAAAAATAATAATAATTTTATAAGGGTTATATTGCATTTTAATTTAATGAAAATATCGCTTAACCTTTTTTAATAAGTTGTAACATTAAATTGAATTCGCTTACTAATTTTTTTTTTTTCATTTATTAAATCAAAAAAATGAAATTTCAAGTAACAAATATACTAACAGTCTCAGCGCCACTAGGGCTTTGTTGAGACAACGTTGGCAACTATACCAAAAATATAATATAAGAAATTTTCTATTAACAATTCAGCATTTTTTTATCTTAATAATAAATATATATATGAACATGTATATAAAATATTTAATACAAAATTTTGAATAAAATTGTTTACTATATTAGAAGCATATCAATATTGTTGAAAAGATAATCTTTTAATCGATTTTTGAAAGAAGAAATTGACATACAATTTTTTATATATTGAGGAAAATTAATGTATTCCAAACTACCAATATACTCAATTCTTTGCTTGGTAGTTTCCAGGCGACATCGGGCAAGCCTTAAATTCGAATTATTACGTGTGTGTGGTTTGATTTATAGGAAAGTGGATTGTGTGGTGTCCACTGCCATGTATAACTTTAAAAACATATATTAATAACTGTAATTTGTAAATTCCATAAATTAGTAATACATTTTTAGAAGCATCTCTATAAAACGTCGGATATAACCGGGGAAGGTTAAATACAGCCTTGAGCGATTTATTTTGAATAATTTGTAAAGATTTTAAATCACCGTTTTTTTTTGAACCCATATGTAAGCTTTAAATAATTCAGATGACATTGAATAAGGGATTGGAATATTACAAACTTCGTGTTTTTATTGAGCTTATTTTTAAGTTTAAATAAGATACCAAGTGCCGGAGATATTTTCGAACGTACATATTTAATGTGATTTTGCCATGATAAGTTGCTTTGAAGAAAAACTCCCAAATATTTAATAGAGTCCACTTCAACAATTTCTTTCCCATCAATATGTACTACAATTCCTTGATTATCTCGATTAGGTTGAGGTCTGAATCGAACAAGTTTTGCTTTACTTGGGTTCAGTGCTAACTTATTTATTCTTGCAAACTTCGAAATAAATTCTGCATCACGTTCGGCATTTATTTTAAAACTTAATATTTCCTTATATGGATATAGTAAACATAAGTCGTCCGCATACATAAAAATTTTCCCATTTAATCCCAGGTTATTGATATCATTAATATAGATGTTAAACAGTAAGGGTCCTAATACGCTTCCTTGGGGGACTCCGAACTTAACATTACCCATTTTACTCTTATAGCTGTTTATCTGTACGTATTGTTTTCGATTTTCTAAATAGTTTTTAAAAAGATCAATTTCCTTACCTCTTGCACCATAAAATTTTAGTTTTTGAACCAAAATAAAATGATCAACCAGGTCAAAAGCTTTAGAAAAATCATAAAATATAGCTGCAACTTCGCTGAACCCCTTATCTAAGCCATCACAGATATAATTGACTACGTTTACCACAGCTTCTTCTGTGCCACAACCTTTGCGGAAGCCATATTGATTTGGATACAATAACTTCTCATTCTCCAAAAATGTTGACAATTGATTATGCAAAATCGTTTCAAATATTTTATCTATAATAGATAATACTGCTACAGGTCTATATTTATCAACTGTGTCACTATTAATTTCTTTGGGGATCGGAATTATCTTATGAATTTTGAGTTCATCAGGATAAATTGCTTGATTAATTAAAGAGTTAAAGATTTTCGCTAAGAAAGGTGCTAAAAGTTCTTTGCATTCAAATATACACTTCGAAGTTATGCCATCACTTCCCGGGCTTTTGTTCAAATCCATATGAGTTATCAAATTATAGACTTCATTTTCTGTAGTTTGATTTAAACTAATTTGCTTGCGAGTATACTTTAAAGAACGAAAAGCATTGTAATGATCATCAAAATTATATTCAATTCTACTATTTAAGTTCGATTTAGAACTTCTTCCAGGAGTCTGATTTAAAAACTTCCAACACTTCCTAGGATTCTCTCGGATTTTACTTAGCTTGTGATTATAATAATTATTCATGCATTCTTTTATAGCTATTTTTATTATTTTGCTAATTCTCTTAATAGTGGTTTCGATATCATTACTGCTTTGTCTTTTCCTTTTTTTCAAAAGTTTCCTTTTATATTCTATAAGCGCTAGTATATTTTTGTTAATCCACGGAGTTAACTGCCAACTCAATTTCTTCTTAGTCCTGGTCACAACTGTTGAATTAGTAATGGCGTTTGAAACACACTCGATCAAGTAAAAAGTATCAAGATTGGGATTGTCAATAAAATCTGATATTGACAGAGTACGACTTAGAATTTCCTTAACGTGTTCATAATTACAATGATAACTTATCGCTTCTACATAATCCCTAGTGTTGTCAGCTGAGTCAATTCTAATATTGATTACGTTATGATCGGATAATTCACATTCAATAGAACTAATTTCTAGTTTCCTTTCAATATTACTTAACACAGTATCAATTGAGGTACCACTAATAGGTCGGGTAATTAAAGAATGACAGTTTTTATGTCATAACATTTAAAAAGATCATTTAGGTCAAAAGCCAAAGGATTAGCCACGAAATCAACATTAGAATCCCCAACAAATATACATGGATTCTGCGCCAAACCTGAAAGACATTTTTCGAAGAATTCGTAGAATTTCTGAAAATTGCACTTTTGCGATCTATAAAAGGAGAATAGTTTTAATGGCCTCTTAGTAATATTTTTGCTGTATATGGACACAATTATAGACTCAATAAAATCTTTACTTTCGCAGGCCTCAACGGAAAACAATACACCTTCTTGTATATATATAGACGTTCCACCGTATCCATCAAATCTACAACAATGAACCGCGTTAAATCCTGGAATTTTGTAAAGTTGTACCAAATTGTCGTCAAACCAAGTTTCTTGACTGCAAATAATATCTGGTAGTTTTGAAAAAAGATATAAATTTATTAAACCTCGTAAGGGACGAAATGCTTCTAACATTAACAGAAATGATTGATATATATAACATATTTTGTTTTTTTAAAAATGTTTTATAACACGCAAAAGCGTTAAAATATTGATTTGAATTCATAATATGTAGTATAAATAAAATAATGTAAAAATATGCTTTATTTAGAATAATAATTTCAAAAGGAAAATCAGTTTAGTATCACACAGGCAACAAAAATGGCGAGTGAGCTTCATCATCACTATTATTATTAACATCTGCAATAGTATTTTAACGACGTAGAGTTCTCCGAGAACTATTTGTAGCTGCTTCTAGTAGTAGACTATCTACCTCTTCAAAAGTTTTGATGTACTTAGGTTTCGATAATTCGCTCCTTTTGGCAAAAACACGTCCAGCGAAACTATAAATTCTACGGTAGCCAATTTTTTCCAAACTCTTAGCATGATAAAGCAAAGCAAGTGTTTCTTTACTTAAAAGATTTATTTTTATTTTCTCTCAGCTTAGGTTTAATTGACATGGCCAATTGCTTAGCTTTTTTGTTGTTAAATTTCACTATTAAAGACCGCTTTTTTTTATCTGTTAAGTGGTTTTTATTTCTCAAAAAATACGCCTCATCGATGTCTGTTGGCTGCATTTTAATATTATAATCATCCATAAACTTTACTATAGTTCCAACAGCATCCGAAGTACCATCACATTCTAAACCTTTTATGACTCAATCATTTTTTACCCTTTCGTCGTTTAATATTTTAACAGATGTTTTTAAATCTGTTTTGTTTTGTTCTCCTTTTGTACTGTCTCTTTTTTTCTTATTTTCGCTTATGCCTTTAAGTATGTCATCAAACTTTGCTGACATAAACTGCATTGTTGTTTGTAACTCGTCCAGCTGATTAAGTTTGGTAAGCTGAGCTTTTATAGCATTTAGCTCATGTTTGAGATCTCCACTACTTTCGTTGCAAATATGACAAATATACTCTTCTTTCTCATTTAGTAGCAATTTATCAAATTGACGCTTATCTAAATTTGTGCATATATCATGAAATGTTCTAGAGCGTTTATCACACTTTATACTTCCACCATCTTCTTCAACTTGCATTTTGCATTGACCACATATAATTTTTTTACTCAAACCAGTGCTTTTACGTCGTGCACCAGCCATACTTTATGTGTTTTTTATAACTTACTATTTTCTTATTTAAAAGGTTTACACACGATATTTAATAAAATGATTTTAAATGATTTTATAATAAGTTAGGTTGGAGCTTGCAAAATTTTAGTAACTTATTTAGTTTTCGTGGTATCTAATTTAAGAAAAAATATAAATTGAAGCTTAAAGCTTGTGCTGTTCACATCATTTAATTTTCCTTAAAAATCTAAGTTTGGAAGAACCAGAATTATAGCCCTAAAAGTGCAAAACTTAAATTTTTGAACTCAGAATTTGTTTAACCTAAAATTGTAAACCCTGAAAAATTACTCAATATACGTACATATATCCTGAAAAAAAAAGAAACGAAAGTTATCGTTATTTACTCAAAAAGAAATAAAAATACATACAGTATTGTTCAAAACCTAAGCAACTTTTTCCCACCTGGTAATAATAGACTCATATCTTTTCTTTAAATAAATTTATAGAAAATATTTTTTTTATTTACTACTACACAATGTGTAAATAACCTAAAAATAACAACAAAAATTAAATTCGATTTCTTTGGAAGTTATAATAATTTAAAAAAAAATTAACTTAAAAATTCGCTGCTCAAAACCTAAGCAACTTTTAATATTTGGTATGATATCCTTTGTTTCTTACGACCTCAGCGAATCTTTTGAGCATAGATTCAATAAGATTCGATAGAATAGATGTTGGTATAGCTTCCCACTCTGATTTTGGACAGTTCATCAACCCCTGTTAATTTTTACGGCGTCGAGATTCAACACTCTTTGTTTTAAAATTTCAAAGAGGTTCTCCATGGGATTCAAGTCTGGCGATTGAGGTGGCCAATCCAAAACTTGAACCCCATTAGCTGATAACCAATCCTTGACTAACTTCGATGAGTGTTTTGGGTCATTGTCATGTTGAAACACCCATCGAAGTGGCATTTCCCACTCAACATAATTAAACATATGAGTTGCTAAAATGCCTCTGTAAACAAAACGGTCCATTTTTGTTTGAATTTCTACAAAGGGACCAACACCACTGGCCGAAAAACAAGTCCAGGCCATCACATTCCCACCCCCATGCTTTATTGTGGCTTTTGAGTACCGAGGATGTAGCCGCTTTCCTTTTATTCTTCACACGTGGCAAACTCCATCTGAATTCAGTAAGTTAAATTTAGATTCATCACTAAACAAAACAGTTCTTCATTCGGATATAGTCCAATCCATATGTGCTCTAACAAAATCCAACCTAAAACAACCAAAATGCTGAGAAAATAAGGGACTACTTTTTTAAATGCTTCTTAGTCAGCATAGGCTTCTTAGATGGCATGAAGCTCCTTAAGTTTTGTTCCAATAAACGTTTTCTTACTGTGGAAGAACTAATCTGATGTTCAAGCTCATTCACTATGTCTTTCGACGAAACAAATGGATTTTTTTTTAACTAGACGGAAAATTTTCTGGTCTCTTCGCTCAGAAGTTTTTCGAGGTCGCCCACCGCTATTGGCTTCCTCTACTTTCCCAGTAGCTTTATACTTTTTTATAAGTCGGGACTTATTGATTTATTAATATTCAATTGGTTTTTTATAGCAATTTGGGATTTACCGTTATTAAAAAGTTTAATAATCTTTAGCTTGAAAGCTAATCCATAACGTGTTCGCGTCATGGTTGCACTTCTAAAGAATTAGTACTACTTAAATGCATAAAATCAACCAAAATTATTTTTTTCAATAGCGATCATAACGGGACTAAAATTTTTGTTAAAAATTTTTGTTGTTGTTTTAGTTAATATTTCGCAACAAATGCAACAATGTAAAAGTTGCTCAGGTTTCGAACAGCGAATTTTTAAGTTAATTTTGTTTTTGTTTTATAATTTCTTCCAAGGACATAAAATTTATTTTTTGTTATTAAAAGGGAAATTTTTTTATTTAAAGAGAACATATACGACCATGAGTATTTACTGTGGAAAAGTTGCTTAGGTTTCGAACAATACTGTATTTGCATATGTATACTTACCTATTAACCTGAAAAGAAGAAATCCAACTTACCTGTGAAAAGAAGATACTTACCACCGTTCTAGCGAGCCAAAGAAACCTGCAAATAAATACTTACCAAAATAAGTAATTTATAAACCCAGCCGCATATATCTCCAGTTTAATCAATCATCAACAACAACTTAAATAATTGCCCAAAAATATTCATGGTTCTTTTGAAGTAACAATAAACACCAGCGAAGATAAAACCCAGTGTCTCTGTAAAAGGAGAGCAAAACACTGACCACAATCTACATACAAAAGGAAAAAATGAGGTAAACTACCTAATAAAAGTTCAAAGACATCAGTCTAAAACAAAACACAGTGAGTAAAACAGCAAATATACCTATGTACATACTACTTAAAACTAAAAAGTTCAGAAATTTAAAGAAAAAAGGAAAAAATGCTAAAACGCAATTTTAAAATCAGAAATAATATAATTAAAATTATTTGGTTGTGGAATAAAGTTCTGTGCCAAATATTTGAAGAAAACCGTTAATAAATACATATGTATATGAATACATACATATGTACATACTTATGTGTAAAAATGCCGGTACTTACGGTTCTTTTTTAAGAAAGAAGATCAGAAGTGAAAGTGAAATGAATATACGTTTATATGTACATATATTTATGTACGTTTACACGTGTACATATAATAAAGAAAAAGTTCTTAAAGAATAAAAGTAAATACATACATACATACCTACGGTTGTGTATAATAATTAAATCTACATATCTACATACATACATATGTATATAACTGGTGAAATTAAATAGAAGAGACAAAAGGCAATTTAAAACAAGAATTAAGCCATACAATTTACAAATGTACATCTACATACATATGTACAGATAAAAAATTCCAAAAATTTAAAGTTAAAATAGTTTGAAGTTATTGTGTATTGTTACATAGAAAATTCTTTAGAAAACAATAATACCAACTTAACAAGTGTCAAGGCAAAATTTTTTAATTATCTACATATAAAGAACGCAAGGTATTTATTTTATTTATGCACATACATACATACAGTAGTTTTCGCTTATAGTCCACAAGTACAGTTGCACAATTTTTGTGGACTATAAACGAATTAGAACTATAACCGAATTTTTTTAAGCCACTTTATGGACTATAACTGAATCCAGATATAATACACATTTTGGACTATATACAAAGTATGCAATTTCTTCAATAAAACCACTTTTTTAAACAAAATAAAAGTTTATTAAAAACATTTTTGACATTTGTAAAAGTTGCCAGAATTCTAAATAAAAAAGGTTGCCAGTTTGTTTAAAAAAAGTATTAAAAAAACAGGGTGGACTATATGAAAGTTTTTTTCTATACAATATTAGCTATGTATGCAAGTAATTTTTAAACGAAAATGGACTATAGGCGAAATGGACTTAAGAACAAATAATTTGTATGAAATTCGAAAAAACCTGCAAGTGAATAGGACTGTTTTGGCTTACATCCGTTTTTGGCCTTTAAGCGGAATGGACTATAAACGAAAAGTACTGTACCTACAAATGCTTGCTTAAATTATTTTCTATATCACATGCAGAAAACATGTAAATGGATGCCGCTATATCCAAAATAAAAAACCCTTTAAGTTCTAGAAATTTCAGTTGTGCATTCTCTTTGATATTTCATTTGTGTTGAATTGTATATTGGGCAATAATCATTTCTATTTCCTTATTTTCTCTTAAAGTTTAATCTACATACATATTTTCTAATTCATTAAAAAAAAGAATAATATCTTAAAAACGGAACATACAGTCCACTAAAAGAAAAAGGAAAGAAACTAAAATTTTATTACTACAGTAATTAATAGCAAAATCTGAAATGATAACTACACTTGTTAAAGAAAAAAATGAACAAACAGAAGATATTTAAAACGATTAAGAAAAAAGAACAAATAGGATTAATTAAAAAATTTAAAAACAATAGCGTGTGTGTTTCAAATTAATATTTAAATTTAATTCTAAAAACTGGAAATAGTTAAATTAAAATTTATTTTAAAAAATTGATAACATAAAATTTTAAATAACACGAATTAAAAATAAAATATTTTAAGACAATTGGTTTAATTTATTGTTCTTAAAATTAAATGTCTCTTTATGATTTTCCACCCTTCAATTACTCAGCTTTAAACAATCTTATTTAAATCTTAAGGAGAAAAAGAAGAAAAAAGTAATTTAAACAAATTGTATTTCATTTTATATGAAAATTTTGTCTTATTAATTCACAAACATTATACTTACTCTTTGCATTATACTCACTCTTTCAAATGTACCTACTCTTTTAATGTATTTGTAATAGTATGTCTCCACGGCACCTGCTTCGCTCTCTATTCTTGCTTCACACTCCAATCATGAGCGAATCTACTTGCTTCGCCATACAAAATTATGAGAGCGAAGCTGGTAGATTCATATTGAATCTACTTGCGAAGCATGAAAAATTTATGTCTTTTCTAATTTTTATCCCAAGTTTATCTGAACTAGCTGTATAAAATGTAAACAAAAAGAGAAAAAAAATGTTTAAGGTACGGTCACACTTGACAAACATTTGCCCGAAATCGTCAAATGTTTGCTTGCCGTAGTCTGACCACAAAATATTTATTAGGAGCAAACAACACCACAGCTGATTTTGGACAAATAAAATTATTTTCCAGCAAACAAAAATGCTTCTAATGTGAACATAGTGTGACCGCTCGACGGCAAATATTTGACTCATTTTTAGGCAAAAAAATATTTGTTCTAACAAAATATTTGTAAGAAAAAACACAGGCAAACAACAGCTATATCATCAATGTTGATAAGTATTTAAACTAAATAATTAAGTTTCCGGAAAAATTGCATAAAATTACAAATAATAGTAATAATGAAATGCAATTTTTAAAAGAAAAGGTAAATGAAAACTTAAAGGAAACTCATATTTTTCTAGTTATATATAATTAAAGTTTTTATATATAATTTGGTATATTTCGACATTTTCGCTTTTGAATGGACTACGGTTTCAAAATTTTACGTAAAAAAATTGTTCAATTCCACGTTATAGTTTTTAAAAACCCCGGTGAGATACAAACAGTTTATTTTTTATCTTCCGGAATCGGAAATATAATATTAAAAAAAATTAGTTTTTTAAAAACTGGAGGACTTTATGTCCCAATTTAAATTTCGGCATATTCATAAAAAAAAATTAAAATAACTTCGAAATGTGTTTTGTAACAAATTTTCTTTTATACATTTTTTATAAATATTGGTTTTAAATAGAGTCCCTGCAAATTACATTAACATTTTTAAAATAAGTGTTTTTACAACAAAAATTTCCTGGTCGACAACAGATAACTTTTTTTCGAAACATATATTACGATTGGTATAATATCCTTATTATATATAATATATACAATTTTGGGGATATATTACTCGAAAATAAGAGTTCCAAAAGTAACTCACTCTTGGTTTTATTTTGAAATGCTATGCTAGACTAGACTTAAAGAAAACTTTCCTTACTTCTACCGATGACAAGTGATCCTGTTAGAAGCTATTAGTTCGGAAATTATAGAGATTTGTAGTTATAAGCTATACGTTGTTATATTTATGAACACAAAGCTCTGATTATAGTGAAATGTATTTATGTTGTTTTAAAATTTTTATTAATAAGATTAAATAAGACCAGCCACGTGCCTTGACATTAATAATCAATAGAGATTAGTTAACATAACATAACCTAGAATTTAACATGCTTAAATTTAACTAACCTAAATTATATATTCCAAAAGTTCAACTTTAAATTAAATTTATAAATCATTTAAACTGCATAAAGAGCCGAAAAAAGTCGTCTGTATGCAGAACAAAAGCAAGCATCACCCGAAGCGTGAGAACAAATCCAAGAATCCGTAGCCTAGTCCACGACACTATTAACAGTGCTTAATAACTTTAGTGATAACCTATTATAAACACCTAAATTATTCTTCCAAATCTTTAGATTTGCAATAAAAAGAGATGTGTTCCATAAGTCCTAAGCTAAACACTTGTTTTACATCTGAATGTAAACTGAATTTTTCATTAATACATATAAATGCGTTTAATTGTAAGAATTACGCAACAGTTTTAAAGTTTTTTAGTGTTTTTCTTCTATCTTCCGAAATTGGAAATTGTTCCAATTAAAATGTTGTGTATATACTGCCATATTCATAAAAAAACATTCCAAATTTGTCATAAATTACATTTTAAAACTTTTTTAGTATTTTATGAACACAGCAGTTACAGTTTGATTCTTCGTCAAATTGGCTTTTTATTTAAACGACTTAAAAAATATTATTTGTCTACACTTATATAAAATAAACAAATCAACAGCTGTAGATTGAAAATTATAATAAATTAAATAAAAATTTGTAGAAATTTTAACTAAAAAGATGTAATGAACGCATATTACAATTTTTTTATTAAAAACTGGAATCTAATTCCTATTTAGGTTTTTCCTTTTATTGTTCTCTTCCCTGAGAACAACTATTACTACTTCTTTATAGCACAGATGAATAACCAGATTACTCACTAGTGACGTTTAAAAAAGTGTGTTATCATATTTTCTTCCAGCTTTCGTTTAAGTGAATAAAAAAATATTCAAAAACGCTGAAAGCAATGAGTTGGAAGAAACCGCTACACACACCTATTGCAAACATATGTTTTTATTTAATCAAACAAAAAATGTATAACAAAATTGGGGTAAGAATTTAGTTTTTTAAGAAAAATTAAAAAAAAGTATAAATATCAGTAAAGGAAATTTATAAAAAAATTATAAAATGTTTTTATAATATTATAGTGTATAAGAACAACTAAAAAAATAATGTTTTCCCTTATAA
Organism: Cistogaster globosa; assembly: GCA_937654795.1. Classification (NCBI taxonomy): domain Eukaryota; kingdom Metazoa; phylum Arthropoda; class Insecta; order Diptera; family Tachinidae; genus Cistogaster; species Cistogaster globosa. The sequence continues at coordinate 102,201,882 of OW569403.1, read as the reverse complement.
TTTCAGGTTGTACTACAATTCCATTGGAGGCTCCGCAAACAAAAGTCAAAACAGCTTGCGTGGTTTTATTGGTAAGTAAAAAAATTGGCCATTAAACGTTTTTATGCCAAATTTATTGTATTTTAGGATTTGGTTTTTACCAAAGTACAGCAACAAAAACATAATGTATATTTCTATGGAACCGGTGAGACTGCCAATATTAATGTGGAAGACCTCTTTCTGTTGAAAACAAAGAAAAATTCGCCACAGACAAAAATATGAAACGGAATAATTTTCGAGAGGCCATTGATCAAATAGATGCTGCAGCCAATGGCGAAGATTCAGCGCCTACTGATTTGCCAAATGATGTTGGTGATTCGTCAAACTCGATGAATGCCCCACCAGCAAAGAAAAAAGTTACGCCAGAAGGTAAGTTAGTTATAATATTCTAGGTTACTGCAGCAAAACTAATATTTGTGTTTTTTTATTTTTTAAGGTATATGAACTCCAGAACCTAAAGCAAAAACGGCCAAGAAAATCTTGAACAATGCCAATATAAAACCGATGGCGACCGTTATACCCACTGTGAAGACATCTAAAAAATCATAAAAAAAGTTACGCCAGAAGGTAAGTTAGTTATAATATTCTAGGTTACTGCAGCAAAACTAATATTTGTGTTTTTATATTTTTTAAGGTATATGAACTCCAGAACCTAAAGCAAAAACGGCCAAGAAAATCTAGCACAATGCCAATATAAAACCGATGGCGACCGTTACACCCACTGTGAAGTCATCTAAACAATCAAAAGTTCAAAACAATCTGCTGTTGGCCCTTATTCCACCGTCTAAATGTATCGGTATTAAATTAGACTATCAAAAGCCAGAAATGGGTTCCATTAAAATTGATCCAAAATACAACAATTTATTGTGAGAAATCAATTTCAAACCATACTTTCTCCGACAACATATACATATGCTTTAGCTACTAAATTTACAGATTCCAAAGATGTGAATAAAAGTGAAAGTTTTAATCAATAATAATAATACTTACTTTTGTATTTCAAAAATCTTATATAAAGAAAAAACATACAATTTTTGTTATAATATTTTTTAACTTTAATGATAACTTTTACGGTTTTTATTTAAGTAAATAAAAAAAAGAAACAATTTATAATAAGCAAAATTATATGTTTTATTTCAGCAGTTTTAAAATAATTTCAGCAATTATTGATTTCCATCTCAGGGTAATAACTGCCCGCTACTACTGCATCGCTACAATCTGTGTTAAAATATAAAGAAAATTTTAATATACCTTTATTTTAATAAACATAATTTCATCGATCTACTTCCAGTTTTTGTAATTAAAAACAATAAATATTTAAAGACTGGAAGAGACGATCTTATTTCTCTTTTAGACTACTGAATTTGCTGCACTAATTCTGCTTGTTGAATTATATTGGAGCTTTCATATTCTTGTTCAACAATTAATATTCTTTCTGCATTTTCAATTAAATTTATACTTTCACTATTTTGTTAAATCTTTTTTTTTTTAGTCATTTTGCACTTGTTTTCTTATCTGTTTAAAACACTTATTAACATACGCACTTTTTTTAAAATCCCTTAAATTTTTCTGATTGGGAGAAACACTGTAATATGTATATGTTTGGTAAGATAAAATCTCATCAAACATACAATTCCAATTATCTAGGAATCAAACTAAATTAAATAAGTTTTGTACATTGAAAAGGAACACAGTTCCTCTAATGTACAAAACCTGCCGCAAGCATGTCACTAATGAAACTTATATACAAACTTACTTGGCCGGATTTTTCGGGAACTGGTGCAGCTTCTCTCATTCGGCACAACCTATTATGCAGCGGCGACTCCTGAAAGAAACCAGATAATTTCATTAAAATCTAATTTACATTAAAAACATCTTTGTTAAACTTACATCTTTTGTTAGATTTTTTGCTTTGTTGTTGGGGTTAATTTTTCAACCCTTATTTTCTATGATTTTGAGACAAAAAAAAACACACACAAAAATATTCAAATAAAATTAATAACTTTAATTTTAGATTTATTATCAACATTAAAATGATTTAATCACTTTAATTATTGATAAATTATAACACTTTAAACAAACTCACAATATCTTGACCACAGAATCTTGAGAATTTTTGTAAATAAATAAAATGTCAAATTCCAGCTATAATCAGAAAGAGGTAGTAATATTAAAAAAGCAAGAACTGTTACTATCCCTCTCTAACGAAAGCTGGAATCTGGCCACACTGAATTTTTCGTTTCGGATCTGGTTATTCATCTGTGCTTTATAGCATGAAAGATGAAATATTTCACATTTTTGAATGGCTTTGTTTACTTGTGACTTTCATACGTGGGAGTTATTCATTATAAATTTTCTTCTAAAATTGCCATTATGTACAATAATTATTTTGATTGTAATCTGTATACATTATACATGTGTGTACATATATGAATATAATGCCAGCCGCCATTACTTGACTAATTTTTATAGTTTATTGCCATCAGCGGTGGATATTTTCTTTTTATATCAAAATCTGGAATTCTACTTTTCGTGCATAGTATAGGAAAAGAATCAAAGCCTAATTTGATACTTTTAAAAGGAAGCACATAAAGTTTGCCTGGATAGGATATATTTTCCTGCAGTTGCTTATTTTTGTTCCCATCTCAAATGGTTATTGTTTGTTTGTTTTCAACTTATATTGCACTGCAAATTAAAACTTAATAGGAGCAATCATATTTGCCATTTGTTATTAGTTTTTTAACAATTCAATAATATTTTAAGTATTTTTTTTGCTATTATTTCGTAATAATGCTGAAGAAATTAAATGCCAATGAAGACATCCCATCTGTAATAGTTTCAAGGCAAATAAATTTATGTTTTTTACAGTTTAATCAAATATATTTTTAAGGAAAATATTTATTTAAGTGTGACCGCATATCAAACATGTTTGCCCATATTTTATTAGGAAAATAAATGTGCGTAGTGTGACCACAATACAAATTTTGTATTGTTTTAAAAAAATTTAGGGCAAACAAGAGCAAACAAATTTGAGGCAAATGTTTGCCAAATGTGACCGTACCTTTAAAGTGGTGTGTGGATATGTGTAATATAAAAAACAATTAATTTCATTAAAATTTTAAATGTAATAAATTACAAACAAAATAAATTAAAAAGAAAAATAAAGTTTGAAAGTTATTTCAGTTTTTGTGCAGACGTCCAATCGAAGCATGAAGCATATGTCGTGTAAACATGTGCTTCGCAATAATGATTTGAAGAGCGAAGCAAGTGCTTCATTTTGCTGTGAAAACACACTATAATCTGCAAATTAAACACCCAAAAAATTGGTTTAATTCACAGTTACCATAACAAAAATAAAATTACGCTCGAAAAATTCACTAAGTAAGAATAATAAACTTACATACAAAATAAATGCGTTATAGAAAACGAAAATTTTCTTTAAACTAAAAGAATAAAGTTAAATTTAAAAATTTTGAAGGGAAAATAACTCCAGCTGAAAAATAAAACATAATTTAAATATTTGTTGAAAAAAGAGAAATAACTCAAACATTACATGAAATTTTTTTTTAATCTTATAACATGTATGATTAACGGATCGCTCTGCTCTGTATAGTTATCTGATTATTTGCAAGCTGTGCAAATTAATGAAAATAAACTTATGGAATTTTGTATTATCTAGAATTAATTTATATTCATTTTAAAATTAGAAAATTTTTCTATTGCTATTACTCATAGCCCCTTTCACTGAAAATAAACAAATTTTACGAAGTTTCCTCGATTTTCTATACTCATAATTTTGTCCCTATCCAGGGAATATAAATAAAAAAACGTTATTTCGAATTTTATTCTTTATATTTTTATTTCACCTATTGGTTTCTGTTGTTAGTGTTGTTATTCAATAAACAACTTTTTCCTTAGCATACTGAAACGTAACCCATTAATATTCGACACTTTTTCATCTCTCTGAAGTGATATAAGTTCATACAACGTTCCTATATTATAATTGTTTTCTTATTCCCTAAACCCTACAACTCCCGACATAAAAAGTCTTTATTTTCCTAAACTTTTGTCAAATACTTATCCCTTTATTCAGTTATAATATGTAAATATGCCTAATACATCACGTAGTGATTACAATCCCTCTCTTAAAGAACATTGTCAGTTTGATTGCGATCATTTATTGAAATTTTGTGAAAATTTCAATGCAACCCCAGTTAAAAACCAAAGTGAGACAATTTTTTGGTGAGATAATATTTTTGGTAAAACTTCTGCTTATAACACCATCTTTGGATGGGTACTCAGTGGTCCCATAAAACCTAAGACAATTCAGGCATTCACAACGTCAGTGATTCCATCTGATATTGTTGATCTCAATAATATATTAAGAAAATTTTGGGAACAGGAAGAAATTTCTGTAACTCGGCCAAAATCACCTGAGGATGAGATCTGTAAAAAATTTTATGTGCAAACAATCACACGAAATAAAGATGGTAGATATATTGTTCGACTACCTTTCAAGAACTAATATCCCGCCAAAGTCTATTTAGACTCATCTTGGTACGTAGCCTTAGCTCAATACTCCAACATGGAAAAAAACCTATCCAAATATCCCAACCTTCAAGAACAATACAGAACAGTTCTTAATGAATATATTACACTAGACCACATGGAAGAAACCCCATCGTGTGAAATTTTTACTCAAGGTAAATTTGAATCCTTCTATTTACCGCACCATGCAGTTGTGCGCCCAGACCACAACACGACAAAAGTAAGAGTCGTTTTCAATGCCTCCAGAAAAACTAAATCAAAATTCTCGCTAAATGACTTGCAGAGTGAGTTAATATCTGTAATTCTCAATTGAAGAAAGTATAAATATGTTTTCAGTGGTGACAAACAGAAAATGTATCGTCAAATTTAAGTTCACCCAGCAGATAGACCCTTTCAAAGAACTTTATTTCAGACCCAAGTTGATAGCCCAGTTAAAGATTACCAACTGAAAATAGTAACATTTGATGTAAATTATGCCCCGTACCTCGCGATTAGAACTCTTCTTCAGCTTGCATCAGATTGTGAATCGGTGTACCCTAAGGCAGCATCAGTTCTTCGTAGTGAAACGTATGTTGATGACATTCTGCCTGGACGTAACTCATTAGAAGAAACCGCTCTCACTCAAACTCAGCTCATCAGTACATTAGCATCAGCTGGGCTCCTACCTAAAAAGATCACTGCAAATGATCCCCGATTACTTTCCCACATTAACGAAGAGGACTTATACGATGAAGATTTCCTTCGATTCCACGACAAAAGTGCCACCAAAGCTCTTGGTATGAAATGGAATGCACTAATAGACTTATTTTCTTACACTTTTGTTCCAATTAATCAATCCATAAATATAACAAAGCGGCAAATTCTCTTCTCTGTCGCAAAACTTTTTGATCCCGCTGGTGGATTGCACCCATTGTAATTAGAGCAAAAATACTGATGCAGCAACTATGGCTGGAAGGAATAGGCTCGGATGAAGAAGTTTCTTTAGACTCTCTACAAATATGGAATGAACTAGTAAAAGATCTGTCACAAGTAGAACAGATTTCAATACCCCATTGGATACGCTATTGTCCAACAGAATTAATTCAATTACATGGCTTTTCCGGTGCCTCCAAGGCAGCATACTGTGCAACATTGTATATAAGATGTGAGAATAAAGATGGTAATACTTCTTCAAGCTTATTTATAAGTAAAAGTAAAGTAGCTCCTATTCAGACGGTCTCTCTTCCCCGTTAAGAACTGAATGGTATGCTAATAATAGCAAATCTTGTTAACTATGTGATTTCATCCCTAAAACTCAATGTTAGCGAAGTAAATCTCGGGACAGATTCCTCTATAGTACTAGGTTGGCTCTCAAAGCCAGCATCAACATGGGAAACCTATGTAGCGAATAGCACTTCTCAAATTTACAAAATGGTACCCGACGCAACATTGCATCATATTCCTACTAATGACAACCCTGCAGATCTTGAAACCCGTGGTTGCAAAGTCAAAAATCTTATTCAGAATCATCAACAGAGTGCCCTAAACAGAATCCATTAAAACCCGCTGCAGACCCTAAAGAAACACAATCTATGCACGTTGAAGTTGGAAAAGACGACCTATTAAGCAACTTTTCGTCATATAAAAGAGTTTTATGCTACGTTTTTAGATTCTTCAACAAATGTATAAATAACATCAGGTCAGATGTCCCTCTTAATACGTCAAGCAATTTACCTCAGAGCGAAGTGAAGTCGGTTAGATGTCGACTCATCATGCTTACACAAAAAACCTTTTATTTTAACGAATATAAGTGTTTATCTTACTCCCTACCATTAGCTGATAAAAGCTAAAATGTTAAACCCATTTATTGATACAAACTTAATTATACGGGTAAATGGTTACTTAAGTCAGTCTGCCCTGCCTTACAATGAACGTTATCCTATAATACTACCAGGTAACTAATTATGTAAGCTTTATCTCACTTATCTTCATGAATCTCTTCTTTATGCGGAATGTAGTTTAATGTGCAGAATGACACAAACTGAATTTTGCATTTTTAGACTCAAACCTTGAGTAAAAGCAATCATTTACAATTGTAAAACATGTATAATACACAGGAAACAAACATGTTCACGGATAATGGCACCACTTCCACCGGAAAGATGTAATTTATCATCACCGGTTCAAATAACTGGCATTGATTTCGCGGGGCCTTTCAGCTCAAAGTTTCGCCATTACGCAAACACACTTTAGTTAAAGCGTACATTTGCATTTTCGTTTGTTTCAGCACAAAAGCAGTGCATCTAGAGCTTTGATCGGACCTTTCCTCACCTGCATTCCAAGCGGCGTTCGCGCGATTTGTTGGGAGGCGGGGCCTACCCCAAAGGGTAATATCTGATAACGGAAGAAACTTTTTAGGAGCTAGTAGAATACTCAAGCAAGAATTTAGCGCATTTTTAAGAACCGCGGCTTAGGATGCAACTCAAAAATATCTTACCCATGGGTTTGAATGGCAGTTTATCCCGCCACACGCACCTCACATGGGTGGCCTATGGGAAGCCGCAGTGAAAAGCTTTAAGTTTCATTTAAAGCGAATAACTGGCGCTCAAAGCTTAACGTTCGAAGAATTTTTCACTATCCTGACTAGAATTGAGGGTGTTCTGAACTCTCGCCCTATTTCAGCATTATCAGAAAACCCATCAGATTAAACAGCCCTAACTCCCGGTCACTTCCTAAGAGGAGCTCAATTATTGGCTTTCCCGGAGCAAACCTATGCCACTATGTTTCTTATAAACCGATGGGAGTAGTTAAAAGTTCTCCATCACCAATTCTCAGTACAATGGAAAGAGGATTACCTCATATCTCTCCACAAACGATATAAGTGGAAGACATCAGCCCCAAACTTGCAGAAAGGAGATCTTGTCGTTGTAATGGATGATTTACAAACTCCTCATGAGTGGCGGGTATGAAAGGTTTAACAGACACGCGCAGGTCCAGACATTAATGTACGTGTCGCAGATGTGCGCATGGCCACAGGAGTTATCACTCGACCAATTGTGAAACTTTGCTATTTACCATTTTTGAACGATAAAAATTGTCAGGGACAATTGCATTATGTCTTACATCATTCTATACCAATCTCTATATTTTTAAAGATTTTTTCCTTTAACTATAAAATACCACCACTCATCTTAATCTTAGTTCATTCGTTTATAACTTTCATTCACTAATAGCTTTTGTTTAGTTTTCTCTAGAAACAACCGTCGCCTTACAGTAACTCGCCAAAGCAATAGCCGTAGTGCTCACAGTAACCAGTTACATCCGGACTCCAACGTCTATAAGTGTGTCCTTGGAAGAAATATCATGCACTGCAATTCTGCAGGAAGTTCTTGAAGATGAGTATCAAAAACCGGGAAGATCTGATTGACAGACATCGCTACTGTATAATTGTCTCGCTCGAAGCCTTGATCTGCGAGCATGTACATCAAAGGACACGTGCAAAAAATGTGACAGATTCCACCATATGTTACTGCACCCAAAACCACAACGACACAGAGTCGCCAAAACCATTAAAAACAAACGTCAACATCAACGTCAAAAGCCATTACCACAGCAACAGAAAAAGGAGGAAGCTGCCGTGTCCAGCACTTCAAATACAAAAGCAATTGTAGAAGTCATCGGATAGTTGGCTAATATTCTTTGCGCCTCCGACCGGTCATCTTCTGTTGCCTAGGGGCAAGGTAGGCGCCATGTACAAACTTTATTTATACAAAAAAAATATATATATCATTTAAAAAATAACGGACATTTATTTTAAAAGTGTTATATTGCATTTTAATTTAATGAAAATATCCCTTAACCTTTTTTAATAAGTTGTAACACTGAATTGAATTCGCTTACTAATTAGTAACTAATTTAGTTTTCGTGGTATCTAATTTAAGAAAAAATATCAATTGAAGTTTAAAGCTTGTGCAGTTCACATCATTAAATTTTCCTTAAAAATCTAAGTTTGGAAGAACAAGAATAATAACCCTAAAAATCTAAAACTTAAATTTTTGAACTCAGAATTCGTTTAACCTAAAGCTGTAAACCCTGAAAAATTACTCAATATACGTACATATATCCTGAAAAAAAACAAACGAAATTGATCGTTATTTACTCAAGAAGAAATAAAAATACATATGTGCATAAGTATACTTACCTATTAACCTGAAAAGAAAAAATCCAACTTAGAAAAAAAGAAGATACTTACCACCGTTCTAGCGAGCCAACGAAACCTTTAAATAAATACTTACCAAAATAAGTACTTTATAAAACCCAGCCGCATATCTGTCCAGTTTAATCAATCACCAACAACATTTTAATAATTGCCCAAAAATATTCAAAGTAGTATTGATTACTTTGAATATTTTTACATTTTCTTTAAAATAAAAAAACCACGAATAAGAAACTGACTAGCTACCTTAAACGGCTGATAATTGAGCCGCTGACAAGCCGACAAAAACGGCTGCGGCGCGACTTATAAAATTTATTCAGCGGCGCGGCTAGCCGCCAGTCGTGCCGATACGACTCTCCGCACTGGGTCTAAGCTACAATAAATTATATATATTATACTTCTTTTTATTTGCTACAGCCCAGAGTGGTATTTCAATGATTCTTTAATCGTGATTTATCTATGGTTAGCACGATAACTACTACAGTCCTTTTCTTCATGCTTTTATTTGTCACAGGTTTTGCATACGTTTTATTTTTTAGCTTTTCACTTTTATATTCAGACCTGTAGCAGAGCTCAATTCAACTGAATTCTGAAAAAATTCATCGGAATGAAATCAATTTTCATTTGTTATATCGAATAGTATATTTAACCAACTCAAACTTAAAAAATGCAAACAAAATTATTTTATACTAATAAAAAAGCTCTTTTCTTAGTTTTTTATGGCAAAACCCAGCATATTGGCCTTTTTTTAATAATAATAATTACATATTTTAATAAAAAGAAATCATTTGTTTTTCTTTAAATTCAAACATGAATCAATTTTTTACTGCAAATGCAAACCTGTTTAAATGTGAGTATTGTAAAAATTTATTTTGATATTTTTATTTAAAATATTATATTGAAGGAGAAGTGTAGAAATCAGGTACAAAAAATTGCTCGTCGCTATGTGAAGGGGCATAGAATTGTTGACACTAATTAGGCGAAACTGATGAACTTAAAAGTGAAGTGAGTGAACCCTTTTGTTATTACCATCACCGATTTTTAAGAAAGTTTTTAAAGTAAAAGTCCCCGAAATAGCTGAAAATTACATTATTCGCCTGAATCTCATAGACTAATTAAAGGAATGATGAATATTTCACAGAGTATATTCTTATATTGACAATATGAGTCTATAATAATATTTATTTGTCTGCGGCCGTCTATTAACAAGAGAAACTAAGGGAAGAGAAACCCAACCACCCGACTGACAACTAACATTATTAATGAATATCACGGGCAGAAGAACAGTTTCGGCTGCTTATAAACTTAAAAACGTTCCATTATTTCCTTTTGCTTTAGTTTATTAATAACTATTATTGCAGAAAAATTTTTGTATTTCTATAAAAATTAAGCAACTTACACAAAATTTAGTTCAATTCAAAAAAAAAAAAATATCAAGAATAAGAATACCTAATTTCCTAAAATTTTTTAAAGGTAACGCTATTATATTTACCTGCAGGATCATAATTATACCGAGGAAGGCAAACAGGTTTGATAATTTTTGAAAATATCACTGGTTTCCTCAATTTTAATAATGCTATATCATTATTATATGTGTCTGGATCAAAGTTTTTGTGTTTAGTTATACTTGTAACATATCTTTGAATTGCTTTAGATTCGGAGGTGATTTGTTGGTCATGATCTCCAAATATTACCCTTATTTTTGACTTCCGGAGCCTTTTGACACAATGTGCTGCTGTTAAAACATATTCCTTTGTTATTAGAGATCCACCGCAATGAAACTTTTCGTCATAAACAATTCGTGCAATCCATGGAAATTGATTAATACCCGTAGGTCTTCCACCAATAATTCTTATTTCTTCATTTGAAAACCCGCAATCTAAAATTATAGAAATATTAAAATATTTAGTTTATTGAATGCATTTAAAAAAACATTTATGAAACAGAAAAATGGTAATAGATACGTTTAAGGGTGGGTTTTTTATTTTTAGTAAAAGACACGGTTTAAAAGTTTTGTTATTATAAATATTGCAATTTATTTAATTTTGTTCTCAGTAAATCCGCAAAACTGTTTATATTTTGAGTTAATAAGTTTACAATGTTTTATTACTTTTGGATTTAATTCACAGGTTTTTCTTTGTTTTGCTTAAATTTTAACTGGTTGCGTCCTAACATAAAATTTAATTTACATTAACGGCGATGGTCAGAGATAAAATGGCAATTCTAAAAAATTTTAAGATTTATAACCTTCATGAGTCGGTTAATTCTACCAGATATATATATATTTTTTTTTTTTTTTTTTTTTTGCTTCCAACGACGCCTACGTTTTTTTCTGTGAATCCATCACATCATAGAATTGGATATACAGTGAAGGACTAAAGTCTACATGCAACTACAATTATATTTATTTTTTAGAAAAATGTGTATTAAATGGAAAAGCTTAATATGTAGTTTGTTCTGTATTTTATTTTATTAATAAATATAAAAATTAAAAAAAAATTAATTACATCCACAGAAAAAAAATCGCAAATTATTAAAAATATGATATGACAAAAGTCTACATGCAGCGAAGATAAGTAAATAAAGCAATTGTAAAGTAGCTGTAAAGTACCGTTATTTGAAATTGTTTGTGTAGTAGCTATTGTGTGCAATATTTAATTTAGTTTATCTTTTGTTAACGTGGAAGTCAGACTTAAAAAATGTCTAGTAGAAAAGAAATATCAATTGATATCAGAAAATTAGTGGTAAAGCACAGAAATGAAAATAAATCGTATGGTGAAATTGCCGAAATTTAAATTTAAGTCGCTCAGCAGTTCAAACAATTATTGAGAACTTTAACAAAACTGGTGCCTTTCATAGCAAAGAAAGAACAGGTAGGCCGAAGAAGCTTTCCAGGAGAGACATTAGTTCAATTCTAAAGGAAGTGAAAAAAAATCCCCGAATAAGCGCTCCAAAATTAGCCGAACAATTCGCACAAGTCTCCAATAAGAGTGTCCATCCAAGAACCATCAAAAGAGCTCTTAACGACAATGGATTTTTCAGCAGAACACCACGTAAAAAGCCTCTCATATCAGAAAAAAATCGCCGTCTTCGACTTGAGTTTGCACGTGCACATATTGAAAAAGGCATGGACTTCTGGTCCAAGGTTTTATTTACGGACAAGTCAAAATACAACATATTCGGAAGTGATGGCCGTGTAAAGATATGGAGAAAAAGAAATGCTGATATGCAGCTCAAAAACTTAATGCCAAGTGTAAAGCATGGCGGTGGAAGCGTTATGGTTTGGGGAGCTATAGCAGCTTCTGGCGTTGGAAAGTTGGCTTTTGTTGTAGGTATTATGGACCAAAATCAATACAAAAGTATTTTAGAACAACATTTGATGGCATCTGTGGAATGCTTGGGTCTTGGGGAAGGTTGGATATTCCAACAAGATAATGACCCCAAGCATAATGCACGAATGGTTAAGGAATGGCTTCTATACCACGCGCCCAGACAACTTAATTCTCCTCCGCAAAGCCCCGATTTAAACCCTATAGAGCACGTTTGGGAGCTTTTGGAGCGCAAAATTCGACAAACTCAAATTACTGATGCCAAATCATTAAAACATGCGTTAATAAGAGAATGGAACAAAATTACTCCGGAAGAGGTAACCAATTTGGTTTCATCAATGCCAAGACGACTGCAGGCTGTAATAGATAATGCTGGCGGACCAACTAAATACTAATACTAAGCAAAACATGGTTTATTTAAATATTATTAGTAAAATCTTGCGAAGACTGAACAGTATGTAGACTTTTGTCATATCATATTTTTGTTATTTTTAAGTTTTTTTTTGCTGAAGTACAAATGAATTAAATTAACTTTTGTTTTTTTATGAATAAAGATAATTTTTGAAAAAAACTGTATCATTAATTTTTTTATTTAATAAATATTTTCTTCAGAATAGTGCTATTTGGCACTGCATGTAGACTTTAGTCCTTCACTGTAAATCACTACCGATTTCTATTTCTACAGTTCTGTTCGACTTAGCAATAAAATAAGATAAGAAGTGATAAGAAACAAAATAACAGCTCTACAGAAAATAATAATTTAGTAATAGTAAAAATTATTTAAAATGTAAAACAGTTATTTAATTCTTTAAAACGAACAATAATATATACGTGGTGGTAGTTATTTACATAAACAATTAACTAATCGGATAAAAATAAGTAAATAAATGATCGCCTAATAATGACTGAATGCAGTACATACAAATCAGTAAAGGTATGTTTACATGATGTGTACAAGTCACATGGACTGTCAAAATTGCTATCCATATATAATTTCGTGTGTATGTCAAAATTAGTGTTTATCATACGGTTTATAATTTTCATGTTCCAGCTTGCATATGTTATGTACATATGACATAACCTCTTGTCGTCGAAAAGAAACCATAAATACTAAAAACAGTGATATCAACTAATAAATCGTTTTTTGCGATATATTTAGAACTTTACAATTTAAGTTTAAGCACAAGACTGTATTGTCTTATAAAAATTGCTATAATATATATTAGAGGTCTGCACTTAGGTACTTTTTTTATTTAATATCAGCACTCAGGGGATGACCCCTACTTATGCAATGCATTGTGCTAGAACTAGGAAATTAGGTTGTAGGATGGGAGATAGAGAGAGAAGAGCTTGTGGACATTTGGTTTGAATTTTTGCACATTGAAAGTGGCAGGAAAGACCTCTGCAGGGAGTTTATTCCACATACGAACTGTTCGGCTAAAAAACGAATTTTCTCTGTAATGCGTAGTGCGATTCACTGGCCAATCGACCACAAAGGAATGCGCTCTTGAAGCAAATCGCGTTGCGTGTATGAAACTACGGTTTTCAGGAACGAGTTCCTTGATTTCATAAGAGCACATTCCGTTGTAGTAACGATAAAACAGTGAAACACACCCCACATTGCATCGATGCTCCAGTGAGTCAATAGAGCTGGCTATGTTCGTTTTTAAAAACACGAGCTTGAAACTACAAGTTCTCAGATACGTGATGTAGTTCGTATAAAATACATTTTACCAATGTATTTTCACATTTTAAATTGTTAATTACCTTAATAAAGCAACTTACACATAATTCTTGCTCATTGTTCATCCATAAGTACGCAAGTGTTATTGATAAGTTGTAAAAAATAAAAACATTTAAAAAATATCCATTGAAGTAAGGTTTGTTGTAAACAATTTCATTTTTAGGATGTTTGGTGAAGTTTGTTTAAAATATTTGCATGTAAAATTTAAAATTATTACCTTTTTCCTTTACATACGAGTACATACAAATACTTAAAAATAATTGTTAAATACTCGTCGCACCAAAAAATATGATCATGATTTTTGAAGTACACCTTCACCAAGAAAAAAATACCAAAAAGGCGGTAATAAGGGCAATATTTCCGTTTTTTATTCATTTTTCACTTTTTGCTTTAGCGCTGATCAAGGCGCGTTGATACCAGGTGAATGCATTAACTTTTACGTGTATTTTGTTTCTGTAAAAACTTTTGAGCTGTCAAAAACGTCTGGCAATATGTATGTATGTATTTCAATATATTTTTAGTGGATTTCTTGTTTTTCACAAATACATATACACATATTGCTAAACGTTTTTAAGAGCTCAAAAGATTTTATAAAAACAAAATACACGTAAAAGCTAAAACATATGTTGACCGCATGATCTAATGCAGTCACCTGTTCAATGCGCCTTGGCGCTGAGTTTGGCTGACGTGTTTGCCGTATTCGTGGAAATGCCTTTATATTACTAGTTAGCCGATTGACGGTCTGTTCAGTAACTAAAAACTGTTACTAATTGTTGCTAATTGTTACTAGAACGTGTTAACGTACTCAAAAAACTTGCAAGTAAAGAGTTAAAAAAGAGCGTAAAAATGTAAGATCAAAAAAATTTGATGCAAGAATTAGGAAAACAGCTGTTTCTTTCTTTTGTTTACAAAACAATTCACTTTAATAAAGTCTGATAAAAGAAAACTTTGTAAGATTAAAGATTATACAAGTATTTGGCAATTAAAAGAATATAAAAATAATACTTTTTTGTTATTTTGCTTTAATTTTGCTATGGAAGTACACAGCAAAGAAGTGTAAAAGAACAGAGATTTCATTTAGAGTCTTCGAGCTTTGCAGGTGTTTGTATTGTTTTTAGAATTAACAGTAAACAACGCAGTGGTGAAACATTCAATGTAATGTACTTTTTTGGTACAATTTTAAAAAGAGTATTAAATTTAATTTTGTATAATTATCAATGAGTTATACAAATGTATGAAGTTATTATTATCTTTTATATGCATAAATATTTTATATATATTACGTCTAAATTACAATAAGAATGTTTTTTAGAACTTGAGCAAAAAAAGTTATATTCATGATGCGCCTAAATATCATAAACGCTTTTGAAAATTACCTAATAATTAAAAAAAGTAGAACATTTTATGTAAATATTTTTGCTATTTACTTACTTGGAGTATTATTTTCAATTTTTTCATGTGGTTATCAGTTTGCTGGCCTTTGGTGATCTTTTTTTTATACATTTTTCCACTCTAGTACATTTTCTTAAAAAAAGAGACTACATATTTAGTGATCATACCGTACAGTTTTTAAATCTTGCTTTTATCGTCTTAGTGTTTCGAGTGTAATTTTTAAAAGTAAAAGTTAGCATCACTGCAAACATCTGTTGTCATAAAGTTTTACATTTCAAATAGAGCGTGCTCTAAATAAAAAACTAACAGATGTTATAACACATAGAAAAATAACATATGTTATGTTTCATGAGGCACAACAAAAGAATAAAAATTAAAACAAAGAAATGTGTAACAACATAGAACAAGCTAATGTAAGAAGTGTGCAATGAGATAAAAAAGGTGATAAAAGAGACAAATGTTAAACAAAATAAGCTAACATTTTCTGATGCATTGAAAAAAATTTAGCAATGCCAGAAGTAAAATATCAGGTACCTTTGATAGTTAAGCCAAAAGAAAAACAAAAAATTGAAAAAAACAAAAGATGATTTATAAAAAAGTAGATCCGGAAAATTTTAAAATTAAAACATTGAAAACCGAAAAAAACGGAACATTAGTTATACAGTGTAAAAACATAGGCGAAAGGCAAAAGATTAAGACTGCTATCGAACCGAAAATGAGCGAGAAATATGAAGTAAAAGTTCCAAATGATATTGAAATGTCTGTGGTTTTAAAGGATATGAAGATGGAGAAATTATCAAAAATTTAATTAATCAAAACATATAAAATTAATAGAAATAAATCGTTTTTTAACGCGAAATTAAAAATGGACAATGAAACATACCCAAAAATATTAGCAGCCCAGAGAGTAAATGTTGGATGGAAGAAATGTAGAGTATTTGATGGTACGGAAATAATACAGCGTTTTAAATGCAGAGGTTTTAATCATTAATCTGTGGATTGTAAAAATGAAGAAACATATTTTAAGTGTCATGGAAAGCACAGATCAAAAGAATGTAATAAAGAACTAATCAATAAAAGCATTAACTATAAAAGATCGAATAAAAAGTTCAACTGAGGCCTTGACGATAATCATATTACTTTAAGCAAAGAGTGTCCCGTATATCAAAATAAGTTAAAGCTAAAAAAAAGAAGAACAGGTTTATTTGATTAACAATTAAAGACTATACATGGCATTTACGCAAACATACATGGTTAAACTAACAACTTTAATTAGCTTGAAGCAATCGCTAGTATAGTTAAGCCAGATATTATAATTCTCACGGAAACTCATTTAACTGACAGAATGAATGAAAATTTAATAAATATAAAAGGATACCATCAGCTTACTACGCTTTCCAATTCTTTAAAAACTGTAAGTTTGATGTGTGAGAAAGCGAAAGATTTGAAATACTTGATAAGTGCTTCTTATATCAAATATCGAGAAATGTCCTTTATTATAACAGCAATATATCGATCACCAAGCAGTCAGGAACCAGAATTTTTTGAAGATTTAAGTGAAAAAAATACAGATATAATTATCGCTGGACACTTTACTATACTGGAATTACACGCGATACAAAAACTAAAATTGATTATGTTATAACAAATAATGTCAATATTAATGTAAATATCAGTAATTTAAAGATAATATCCGATCATGAAATTATAAATATACACGTCAAAAATACTAATCAAAATACTGAACATGAAATTGGAAAGACAATCGATATTTTTAAATATGATAAAAAAAATTTCCAAAGAATAATTACACGAACACACGGCAGCAAATGCTGCTAGCTACATTTACCGCCATGTAGCCAGCTACAAAATTATTTTGAACGCAGCAGCTACATAATAAAAATATGATTATAGTGTATTGCAGTGATGTCACTTTAATATTTTTTTAGCGTTTTTTAAAAGAATCAGTTCTGGTATTTGATTAAAAAAATATTTAGATTATTGTGTAAGAGGCTATTAGAAGACTAAAACAATATTTTTTAAGAGTGCGTTGGTTTTTCGTTTCGCTTGTCTTCAAAATTAATAATATATTGAACTATTTCCCTTAAATGCAAACGAAGTTACTAGTCTACAGCAATAAAAAAATGCTCGAAACAACACAATGTTAAAGGTTTACAATATCATGATATCTACCAAAAACTCAATTGTGTTAAAAACTAACAGGTTTCCCATACAAAAAACCATCTACTAATAAAGATAGACGAATTGAAATTATCGTAATAAAAAAGTAAATATATATTGAACTGAACGTTTTCCACATAAAAAGAAATTGTAATTTGATATACACTCGAAAACATTCCTTTAAAATATTTCGAGCTATTCTTCGTATATTTTCGCCACCACGATTGAAGTACTTTTTAAAAAAAATACTTGAAAATACATATGCATACACCTAAAATTAAAAACTAATAAAAATCTTTAAATATATAAATAAATCTTTTAATAAATAACGGATAATTATTTTAAGTTCTTATTGTTTTTTCTTTTTTCCGAATAAGAGGTTTTAAGCACTTATTAGTTTACATGACTTATAGTACTGACATCACTCAACTGTCTATTGTCGTCAACAAAAATAGAAATTAGTTTAATTGGACTGCACGGCAAAATCAGATTAGACAACAACCTTTCGCAATATTGCCTTGCTGTCTTCAAAATAATCATTTTCGTATGCACACATGTTTTCTATTTTAGAAATTTTGCAGTCGGTAGTTGCTGTGGTGAATGTCTTTACAACTTTATATTTGATTAAGGTAAACACTAATGCTCTGAACACATTCGCCACAGCAGGCTACATGAACAACCGGCAGCAAATGCTGCTAGCTACATTTGCCGCCATGTAGCCAGCTACAAAATTATTTTGAACGCAGCAGCTACATAAAAAAATATGATTATAGTGTATTGCAGTGATGTCACTTTAATATTTTTTTAGCGTTTTTTTTAAAAGAATCAGTTCTGGTATTTGATTAAAAAAAATATTTAGATTATTGTGTAAGAGGCTATTAGAAGACTAAAACAATATTTTTTAAGAGTGCGTCGATTTTTCGTTTCGCTTGTCTTCAAAATTAATAATATATTGAACTATTTCCCTTAAATGCAAACGAAGTTACTAGTCTACAGCAATAAAAAAATGCTCGAAACAACACAATGTTGAAAGCTATACAATATCATAATATCTACCAAAAACTCAATTGTGTTAAAAACTAACAGGTTTCCCATACAAGAAATCATCTACTAATAAAGATAGACAAATTGAAATTATCGTAATAAAAAAGTAAATATATATCGAACTGAATGTTTTCCACATAAAAAGAAATTGTAATTTTATATACACTCGAAAACATTCCTTTAAAATATCTCGAGCTATTCTTCGTATATTTTCGCTACCACGATTGAAGTACTTTTTATAAAAAAAATACTTCAATAAAAATCTTTAAATATATAAATAAATCTTTTAATAAATAACGCATGAATATTTTAAGTTCTTATTGTTTTCTCTTTTTTCCGAATAAGAGGTTTTAAGCACTTATTAGTTTACATGACTTATAGTACTGACATCACTCAACTGTCTATTGTCGTCAACAAAAATAGAAATTAGTTTAATTGGACTGCACGGCAAAATCAGTTTAGACAACAACCTTTCGCCATATTGCCTTGCTGTCTTCAAAATAATCATTTTCGTATGCACACATGTTTTCTATTTTAGAAATTTTGCAGTCGGTAGTTGCTGTGGTGAATGTGTTTACAGCTTTATGTGTATAATTTTGATGAAGCAATTGAAAACACCATAAAAAGACTAACAATTAGAAAAATAATGTTGAAAAAAACATTACAAACAAATGGTTCGATAGTCAATTGCAAACACTTAAAACCAAAAAAATTATAAAGTACAACATAGCCAAATATGAAAACACTCCCGCACAGAAAAGAAATAAATAAATACAAAGTTAAAATTGAAAATGAAAAAAATGCATATATAAACAAAAAATCACTAATACTAAAGAGCAAAGACAAATGTGGAATAATATAAAAAATTAAGTGCTAAGGAAACCCAAATCTGTGATACAAAATGTGACATTTAACAATGTAGAATATAAGAACAATCATGAAATAGCAAACCAATTTAACGAATATTTTGTTAAAGGTATTGAAGCAATCAGAAATAATATAGAAAATGAGCAATATATTAACCATATTAATATTATAAATACTAAATTTGAATATAACAGAATTAAAGAATACATGTAAAAGCATCAAAAAGAAACCGGACTAAATAATGTTAACATTAACTTGGTATTGAAAAATTGGAACTAAATTGGTGATAAACTTTTAAACATCGTTAATAAATCTCTAGATACTGGAGTTTTTCCTGAAAATTGTAAAACCTCTAAGGTAACGCCAATTGAAAAAATAGCAAAGACAAATAAGTGCAAAAACAAATTAGTGCCAATAAACTTACTAAAAATATGCGAGAAAGTTATGGAAAGAATTCTAAAACAACAGCTAGAAGAATACTTTGAAAAAATAATATTTTATTTAAATACTAATCCGGTTTTAAAAAAACATTTTCATGTGAAACAGCTGTGAATTACGTATTAATAGGTGGAAAACAATTGGAAAAATAAGAAAATTATGGTAATTTATATTACTGCAAAAATTATTTTTTTGCGGAATACAGGATAGAGAGTTAAATTGGTTTAAATCGTACCTGAAAAATAGAAAACAGAAGAAAAGTTAACAATTTCAAATCTGCTACAATCAATAATGGACATGGAGTACCACAGGGATCAATATTGTGTGCTCTATTATTTATTATTTATATAAATAATATGCCCAATATAATTAAACACTGCGAAATATTGTTACACGCCGATGATAATCTTATATTTAGTGAATCAGAATCATACAACCAGTGTCACATAAATCTCACACAAGATATCAAAAATGTAAATAATTGGTTAAATTGGCAAAAAGATTGGATTCTTTAAAAGAATAAGAAATAGGGTACCTATATTAACAGTGATTAATATATATAACACCATAATAAAACCTCATTTTGAATTCGGTTCAACCATATTATATACATGCTGCACAAACTTACAAATATGAAGAATGCGAAAACTTCAAAACAGAGGCCGATAATAAAGTGTAATAGGCATAGACCATTACAATTCATGCTGGACACACTAAAATGGCTAAATATAATACAGAAGCTTCAACTTAATACTTTTACTTTTGTCCATAAAATGAAAACAGGCAACGCGCCAGAATATTTAACGGAACAACTTAGATATGTAAACGAGAGTCAACCATATAATCTTCGCAATGCAAATGATTTTAGAATACGCAGGGCTATAAACAACACAACAAAGAAATGTCTACTATATAAAGGACTACAATTATTTAATTAGCTGCCATATTATATAAAGAATGAAAGTAATGCTTATATATTCAAAAGAAATTGTTTATTTTTTTTTATTTAGAATAATACTCATCAGAGCTTTTAAAAAGAAACTGTTGTTATTATAAAGTATTTTGAATACCACTTAAATAAACTAAATAAATAAATATGCGCTAATGAGTCTGCTTGGAAGTCGTCTTGGCTGATTCTTTGTTATTAGACGTATTTTATTTTTTTATTTAGTCTTCATGAGAAATGTTTGCGATATAAGGGCGCGCATCAATGAGTGATTGATAACTGCGAATCACGTTCTTCGTTGTGATTTTATTGATTGCTATTGGAATGCAAACAATATTTTAAATAACGAATGCTGATTCTAAATCCTTGGTTCTCTACATAAAACTTTTATTGTTGGTTTAGGGTTTGTACTTTGTTGTTTTAATATTTCTGTGCTCTGCAGAACAATTAAAGCAATAATTTTTTATTACAATAAACTTAAGAAGTTATAAAATATTTGAATAGGATGATCCTTCAGTCATATTCCACACTAGAATTGCCAATGATTGGGTCAGTAGAAGTCAACAAATTTTTGATTACGGGTCTACACAAGACCATATTTTAATTGAATATTAAAATCTCTATGTCTATGATGTAAAGTTGCTCGTGTTAGAAGAGTTTTTATAAATTCTACGAGTTTCTTTTTCAATAAAGAATAATGCTTGTATCTTAATGTACAATTTTTTTGCAGCAAAGAATACAAATATAAAAATATATTTTCTTGTGATGTGAAACAGTCCGGCATAATCTACACCAATTGTCGCAACTGTGCGTTTTGGCTGAAGTGATGCCATAATTTCGGTTTGTACAAACGCAAGTTTTACAATTGTGGATCATATTTTTTACTAATGGTCTTAGACTATATAACTAATATTCGGTGCATATCACTTGAATTATTAGTTGACTGCCTCCATATAGTGCTATTTTATGCGTAAATTCGACTAAAAGGCGAGATAATATACATTTATGGGGCAGTAACATGACATAGCAATCGTTGCATGTTAACAATAGTGATAAAAGTAAGCTGGAATTTGAAATCTTTTTTTTTTTATTCAAACTTTCTGTACTCTTCGTCTGGGTCAACTTTCTTTAGCTATTTTTACAGCTTTAAAATCTGCTAAGGATATTCAAAGTTGGCATATTGTTAAAATTGCTAATACTCTTTAAGCACGTAATAAATTTAAAAAAGATTGAATGGGTTTTCATATGTTATTGTGTGAATTGTACCATCTGGCCTAATGGTATGGTTCAATTGGGTTACAGGCCCAGCTACTGGGTTGCCTTTTGAGTATATCTGATACTAATTTCCGGTTCAGACTTTATCAATTTAGCAATTACTTCTGAATCACGGTTAGGTATTAAAATATTCTAATATGTGGCGGTTTCTTAAGCAAGGATAAATATATTGTAAAATCACTGTATTAATTTGGTTAAACGAAGTCCACACAAAACTCAAAGCATTTCTTCGTTGTTCTCGTCTTGTACAAAAATTTGTTAAAAATTAAATTATGATTTGAATTGCATGAAATAAACAACCTTTAGTTTGGTCTGTTCAGTAAAATAACAATCACTGCTATATTTTTAAAGCTAATTTATTTTTTTAAGATCATTAAAAAGAAAAAAAGTTTTTACAAAAAAACTGATTGAATCTTTTTTGTTCATGGTTTGTGAAAATAAAATGAGGTTTACAATAAATAAATATCAAATAAAATCAGCAATAAAGAAGTAAAAATATAAATATATCAAGAACAAAATCGAGCACAAACATAACAGGAGAATGTTAACAAACAAATGATTTTAAACAAGAGTCGCAAAACAAAATAAACTTCTAAATTTAACAACAGCAATCTCAGCGACCACGAGTTTTGTAAAAAAAGAACTAATCTACAGAAAATTTTTTGTTTCTAAAAGCTTATTTGTTCTTTTTTTACAACAACTATCAAAATTATAGCAACACAATAATATTAATTACAAATAACTTTTTTTTTAAGTCATTTGAAAAAAATTAAGCATATTTAAATGCGCTCACAAATCATCAATTTTTAATTCATTGTTAAATAAAAACCTGAAATAGAAAGCTTTAGGCTTGTAGAAGCAGATTTTCCGTTTGTCACTTCCGCCATTTTAGAAATGAAAAAGCTGCGCCTAACAGCCATACCTAAATTAGCGCGTCAGACGCGAAGCAAAATAACGCATGGCTTTTACGCTGAAATGACATACCTACATAAAAGCGCAACGTTTTGTTGTGAACAGTAATGTTATCTTATCATTTTTAATAAAACCCTATAAAATGGAATGCAAAACAGTAATAAAAACGCTAGATAAGCCCGAAAAAAGCTAAAATGTAATGACTGTTTTTAAAGTTCTCTAAATACTAGAAAAAAATATGTAAACAACAGTAGCTTGCAGGCAACTGCAATACCTTACGCGCTGTCAAAATTGGATTTTCCAATTGCTAAGCGTTGACGCCGTGCTATTTAGGGATGCTTCATACATTTTGTATGTACATGAGAAATTTTGACAGATATCTTGCGCTTTACGCGCTAATTTAGGGATGGCAGTAAGACATTTAGTCATTAAATGTAATGGCTCTTAAGCTATAAAATCCAAAATAAAAGACGTGTATCAAAACGACTGATGCCAATCGATAAAGTCTAAAAATGCAAATCAAACGCATGGCCAATTATTTTCTAAAAAAAGTTCTGGAAAAAGTTAAAGGGAAACAATGTTTAAAAATTTGAAACAAAAGTTGTAAAATATATAAAATTAGTGTTACATTCATTACTCGAATAATATTTCGCGCGCACATACGGCGCTACCCACAGTCAATAGAGGACAAAAGCACGCATAAAACGGGGTCCCAACTGCTTTCCCAAAAAAATTTCTAGAAAATGTTATAGGGAAACAAATTTAGAAAAATTAGAAAAAAACAGTTGTAAAATATATAAAATTAGTGTTTTATTCATTACTCGAAAACCATTTCGCGTGCACATATCGCACTACCTGCAACCGATAGAGGACAAAAACACAAATCAGACTTCTGGAAAAAGTTATAGGGAAAAAATATTGAAAAATTAGAAAAAAAAAACAGTTGCAAGATATGTAAAATTAGTGTTTTATTCATTGCTCGAAATCATTTCGCACGCAAATTTTACACTACCTGTAGTCAATAGTGGACTAAAATACGAATCAAACGTGGTCCCACTTATTTTCTAAAACACTTTCTAGAAAAAGTTATAAGGTAGCAAGCTTTAGATAAAATAAAAATTTACCAAATTGTTGTTTGTATTAATAAATATAATAAAGCAGTAGAAGGGGAAATAAATAAAAGAAAATAAAAATTTTCTATATAAAATACCCAAAGGTTTTTTAAGATTTAAATAAAATAAATTTTACATGACATTATAATATTATTTTTAAAGTTTTCTTTGGCTTCAGTACCATTTATTAAATCTTAGGTCTGGCAACAAACATAGTTTTTCAAATCTGATGTATAGCAAATAACAGAAGAAAAGAATAGCTTCCTCAAAACTAGATTGTTCTTTAGTTTATTTTTTTGTGGAAGATAAGATTAATTAGTATGATATAGAGTTTGGAAGCCATCAAAAATGTCCAGAAGTATCAAGCAAAATTTTTTATTTCATCCGTATATGGTCTTGAAAAAGAGCGCGGTGGCATACATGATTATGTATGTATTTGGTTTTGCACGCAATTCAAATTATCGTTAATGGCATGTTCCACATTTCACAAAAATGCTGTATGATCAGGGTCAATTCTTAGTTTGTCACACGAGATCCACACGAGATGAATCGTTCCGGGAATATGCGGATGGTATATTTCATTACTCAACCACCGATATACAACATACCTGAGATGGTTATTATAAAGAATATGCAGAGCCTAAGATTCAGGATACTAAAAAAGTAGAGTGTGCTTTTTATACTTAGGATTATAAGTTGGAACTTATATGATTAGGAAACGAAACTATTGAAAAGATCTTTTTATGTTGTGACATAATAGAACTCCGCAGGAAAATTTGGAGTAAGTACGTAGTTCCTTTTAATAATAATTATTAAACGAAATATTTGTTTTTATACACTTCACCACAAAAAGTGAAAGAAGGGTATATACAACAAAAAATGAACATGTATATTTACATTATTGAGTCATTTTTCACCAAAAATTTTAATTTTTGCAAAAAACTGCAATAAAAAATTTGGAATTTCATTTAAACTATCAACAATATAAAAGTTTTCTAAAAAAGATTTGCAACATTTTCAAAATTTTGCTTTCTAAAAGTCTAATTTATAAAGTAACTTCAGAAGAAACTGTTGCAATAAAATTTTTAAGCATTTTTTTCCCAAAATTTTTTTTTTTTGCTAATAATTAATCTCGCTTAGCTCTTGTTGTACCAAATAAATATTTTCACTATGATTTTTTTACTTAACCTTTTCTACGTCCATTTCTACAACATATTTTTTTCAAAGTTTTTTCATAAAATATTTTTATTAAATATTGTTATTTTATTATAAATTTAGGTATTCAAAATTTAAATTAATAAACTTTTATTTTATCGAGTTCTTTCGATTGGTACAAAAATACGCGATACATAGCAACTTCTCCACTGTTTTATCTGTTATACCACAAGATCTTTACTGGTTTACGTTTTCACTAAGAATGATTCAGCCTGTATGGAAGTTGCATTTATATACCCAATGTTAAGGTTCTTGCATATACTAAAACTTCCTCAATCTGTTAGTAGAATATTTTAGACACATGATGATTGTTATTTGATTCCAGAACCATTCATTTTTATTTTGAGATTAATGATACATGCTGTGTATTTTAATTAGTCGTTATATAGTTGTTTGTGTAGTTGTGTGTTGTGTTTATTGTTATTGCTTTATGTTAGTTGTTTTGTTTTTTGTAAAAACTTCTGGAGTTGTAAACAGACACAATAGGTTATTTCGTTTTACTTAGTTGGTGACAATTATTTTTTTTATGACCTAAATAAAGCATCTTCGCAACACTGCCGCCCACTTAAGCCTTTTCGTCGCGAATAGGCTCAACATTACCTTTGCCAGCCGTTCCAGGTGAACAACTTTCATTTTTGACCTCGGATTATGGTATCTTTGTGTCCGGTAAACCACATCATTCAATTTCTTGATCACCTTTTATGGTCCCTCCCAGTGGGTTGGCAGTTACGGAGACAGTCCTTTCCTGCGTTGTGGGTTATATAGTGGAATTATTTGTCCTTCAGTAAATCCCTCTATGTTGGCTGCTCGATCATATCTAGCTTTCACTTTATCGCTGGACACTTAAATGCGGTTACGGACAAACTAATGAAGCTCATTAAGGTCTTCTTGCGCTTGAGGAACATTTCCATTGCCTTCGTCTGCAGGTCCCGATTTAATACCAAATTCTAAATCTGCTGGCGGTTTTAGTTTTGTCCCTAACAAGATTTTTGCTGGACTACGTGAGGTTGAATCATGCACAGCTGACCGATAAGCTAGTAGGAACTTTGGTATATGTTCATCGCAATCCTTCTGGTGTGCACTGAACACTTTTCTGTGATATTCCTCTAGTGTACGATTAAATCTTTCAGACTGTGGATGCAGCGGTGTCGTTCTCGTTTTTTTGATACCATATACATCACACACCTCTTTGAATATGGCTGATTCAAAATTTCGTCCCTGATTTGAATGCAGTTCTAGTGGAACACTGTATTGACAAACCCAATTGTTCACAAGAGCGTCCACTACTGTTTTGGACTCTTGGCCATTTGCTAAAATAATCTATAACCCCTAGTACATACCGGTTTCCAGCATTACTAACAAGGAATGGACCTGCAATATCAATAGCTATCCGCGCAAAGGGAGCACCTGCGTTGTATGGCTGAAGCTTATCGCGACTCTTTCTTGTAGGACCCTTGGCCGCCATGCACTGTTCGCAATTTGCTATCAATCAGATACGAATTGTCGGCAGCCTACCCAATAAAATTGTAGCTTTATCTTTTCCAGCGTTTTTGTTATACCCATATGACCCCCGCTGGGACCATTATGAAACTGCTGCATTATATCGCTTCATTTAGAAGTTGGCACGACAATTACTTCCTTTGTGGTTTTGCCATCTGTACTCTCCCCAAATCGATTTAAGCAACGATGTACCACCTTTAGGTTATTCCACTCAGCCCAGTACGATTTGCTAGACGGCGCTCTGCCGATATTTCATTATGGTTCCGGTCTTTCTTTTGTCAAAATTAAGTTCTCATTCTGGGCTTTCGACCACTTTTCACTTGACCCAATTTGGGTACGCCGCACGTCAATGATGCATTCCTTTTTCTCAACATTTGTGCAGTGCTTGCACTCTACATTGCATGGCCGTCTGGAAAGGGCATCAGCGTTGTTGTGTTTTCCGCCTTTTCTATGCACAATACTAAAGTCATAGCTTCTGGTCTTTTTCGTCCGTTTGTTATCTTTTTGTGGCGCAGCAGATCTTGAGCTTTTCTTTCCAAATCTGCAATTGCGCAGGAAGTGGCCAACTTTACCGCAGTTAAAGCATTAAGCACGAGACTTACTCCTTTCCTCCTTTATCATTTGTTTGACAGTATTCTTTATCTCGCTTCTTCTGTCGCCGTGGTTATAATCATCAGTCTCAAGACATCGCACCTTGTACACCTGTGGCTTCGATATGACTTTTGCGGTCTCCTGTGCTAGCGCGTATGAGACAGTTTCTTCAAAAGTTGATTTTTGCATAGCACAAACAGCATATTTCCCATCTAAGTCGCGTATGCCCTTCGCAAATGCTTCAATCTTGAACTGATCCAGGACGGATAATGTTCACATGGGTAAACCAGCTGCACCAAACGTTTAATTTCCATAGCGAAGTCTTGCAGTGTCTCTTTTGCTTTCTGCATCCTACCTCGTAACTCCATTCTGTAAAGTTCTCTTTTGTGCTCAGTTCCGCACTTGCGTTGTAAAGCTGCCATTATGTCCTGATAATTATTTCTGCAAACGGCTGGTAAGCTTTCGAGTATCTCTGCTGCTATTTCCTTCAAGGCCAATATAAGTTTTATAGCTTTTTCAACATTGTCCCAGGTATTCTTGTTGGCCACTGTTTCGAACTGGAACTTAAAAACATTGAAAGGTGCGCTGCCGTAAAAGCTCGGACTATTTATCTTGCTAGCATGCACTTTTAATTCATTTAATTTTTCGTTCAGTTTTCTTTCTAGGCCGCTGACTCTTAGCTCCACGACATCCATTCGTTTTCTGAAAGCTTCTGAAATTTCTTGAAATTTCTCATTTAATTGCATTAAGAGCCTTTCTCCGTGGACGCTAGAGGTTTCTTGTATTGCTCTGAGACTGTCTTGAAATGCTTCTTAAAGCTTTTGGTTTTTATCTTCCATTTTCTTCATTTGATTGTCCTGCTTCTGGTTATTTTCGACTATTTTCTTCATCATAGCTGCAAACATAGAATTCAAGTCCACTACGCTGTTTGCTGCTGGAGTACATACTTTAATCTCTTCTTGTTCATCTTTTTCTCCGAATTCGTATGTCCCAATATCAATACCTCGCTGCTTGAATTCGTCTATCAACCGCTTTTGTAATTCCGTTTTGTTGCCTGCTGCTGGCAGATCCAATTTACTCAGCTCCATTTTTAGTTGCTCAACTTTAAGCTCGACAAATTTCATTGTGATTTTCTTATTATTTCAATTTCACTTCTGACACCAGTTGTTACGTTTATTTAAATTTATAAACGTTTATTTGATTGAGTTCTTATATTGCAAAATAAATAAACACAATTTGTTTACTACTTTAATAAAATTACACTTTATTTTGGCGATTATTTACATATTCGCGATTAGTACAAAAATACGCGATGGCAACTTCACCACTGTTTTATCTGTTTTACCACAAGATCTTTACTGGTTGACGTTTTTACTAAGAATGATTCAGCCTGTATGGCCGTTGCATTTATATACCCAATGTTAGTGTTCTTGAATATACTAGAACAGCCTCCATCTGTTAAGCTGGATTCACCCATTGTTCCGGAACAAAATTTTTGTTTTTAATATGTAATTTGACGTGTTTCTTTTTGAGAGAGAGAGAGAGAGAAAAAAAGAGTTAATATCACTTCGGAACAATTTTAGATTGAATAGGTTTAATTTTAATTTTTTGAAAAAAAGGAAACTAGTGTCAACTGAAAAAAGAGAAAAAGCATCAAAGCCTAATTATTGTGTTAAAAGTCTTTCAAGGAAAAAATATATTTTACACCCTTTTTCGTTCTTTGTTTGCATTGACATTCAAGACTTATTTTTAAAATTTATATATATATATATATATACTTTGCCAGTAAAAAAGCTTTTTTTTACCTCAATAGCTATTAGAAGAGGCACTTTACTTTTATTTATTTTTTATTTAATTATGAAAGTTTTTAGTTTAGAATTTATTTATAACAAAACCAAAACTATGTCTGTGACACAAAAAACCAAAAAACGACATTCTGTGATTTCAATCTTCTGTCACAGTGCTGCCTGCTTGTAAATTAACACATCTCGCTTACACATATGTTTCACATGGTAGCTTTGTTTTTCCAGAAAAATTGTTCGAAGTGGGTGAATCGTTTCAGAACAAACTCTCAAAAAACTAAAATTGTTTCGGAACAAAGATTTTGTTCCGAAACATTGGGTGAATCCAGCTTTATTAGAATATTTCTTTACTACGCTTTTATCATTCTAGACACATGATTATTGTTATTTGATTCCAGAATCTTCCATTATTATTTTGAATTTGTTTATGGAGGCTGTGTATTTTTATTAGTCATTATGTAGGTGTTTGTGTAGTTGTGTGTTGCGTTTATTTTTATTGCTTTATGCTAGTTGTTTTTGTTTTGTGGTTAAGAAGTTTCTGTAGGAAATTCTGGCTTTGTAAACAGACACAATAGATCATTTAGTGTTACTTTTTCGGTGAAAATTATTTTTATTTCTTTTTATGGCCTAAATTAAGCATCTTCGCAACAATACTAAAGTAGTTTCAATAATACTTAAAAAAAAACAAATATATTTAAGCTGCTTTCCTTTTGATAAAAACTAAATAAACAAAATTGTTTCCTCTTTCAGGGCACGAAGGCCCTGCATCTTGTGGCAGCAGTGTTGTTGCTCGTAATCTCATACTGTTTTTGCATTATTATCAAGATATCTTTGCCCAAGGGTCTTCAAAAATGTTTGTATTCTCTGATCTACAACATTTCGGTTATGCTTTGACCGATATATCTATCGGCATTTATGTTGTATAAGAACACATTTTTATTTGTTTTCACTTAGAGCGTATTAAAATTTTTCTTAATAAAAACATTTAAACGAACAACAATTTTGTAAATTTTTATCTAACAGCTGTTATTTTTTGTTTAAATGTATAAAATGTACGAAAAGCTATTTAAATATATTTTGACGCTCTTTTCTACTTTTTTAAAGCTTGCCAACTTATAACTTTTGTTTTAGAAAATGAGTGGAACCACTAGCGAGTTCACACACGTCAGTTTTTCTTGCAGCAATTCTGAATTTTGTGGGCGAGAAAACGAGAAATAAAATAATTCTGCACTCATTTCCCTTTCACAAAATTAGGAATTGCTGCAAAAAAATTGACGTGTGTGAAATTGCTACATGTTTTTTTTTTAATCTTTGCTGCGGGTAATGCGAAATGTGCGCGCCAAACGGTTTTGGAGCAAGGAGTGAAAAATTATCTTAAACTATTTTGAAGATTATTTTATAATTTATTTTTGTCCCCTGTCGATTATGAGTAGTGGAATGTGTGCGCGTGAAACCGTTTTGGAGCAATGATGTTGCTGCTGTATAACTCATTTCAGAAAGTTTTTTAGAAAATAATTAAAACAACATTTTATTCGTATTTTTGCCCTCTATCGATTCTGATTAGTGGTATATGTGCGTGCGAAAACATTTTGAAGCAATGAGTGAGAAACTAAATAAAACTATTTTGACGATTTTTTATAAATTTCAAAAGTTTGCTGCTGTATAGCTCATTTCAGAAGTGGAAAACGTGTGCGCCTTAGCGTTTTGGAGTAATGAGTGAAAAACTAAATTAAACTTTTTTTACGATTTTTTCTAATTTTCAAAAGTTTGCTGCTGTAAAACACATTTCAGAAAGTTTTTTAGAAAATTACTTTTATCACGTTTGATTCCTACCAAGGCGCATCAAACAGGTTACTGCATCAGATCATGTGATCATCATATGTTTTAGCTTTTGCGTGTATTCTGTTTTTAAAAACTAATTCGAGCTGTAAAAAACGTCTAGTAATGTACACGTAAATGATAATGCATCCACCTGGTATTATTGGGCCATGATTCCTACTTTTGTCCCCTATCGAATCGGGGTGATGAAATGAGTTTTACAGTAGCAAACTTTTGTAAACGTATATATATATATATATATATATATATATATATATATATATATATATATATATATATATATATACATATATATATATATATATATATAAAATCCAAATCTATGTAGAATTATTGACCAAATCCCGAGCAGATTGGTTCTATAGCTCTATTGCATTCTGCAAATCGTCATATACATGTTTCAAAATATTAATCACCTATTCTAAAAAAATATGTCGCTGCTCTCTTACATTAGGGGGCATACATCCATCTTAGTTTTTCCCTACTTTTTATTTTTGACCAAATAATTTTAATTAATAAATAATTTATCTCTTTCCAATTATCAAAAACGCCTTTTGACGCACTCATTTGCGCGATCAGGTTCGAACGAAACCCTACAGCAATCCAATTAAATAATACCTGATGCAACAATTGCACAAATGCATGCTGTTATTTATTTAAAAATATTTCTTATTAATTTACAATAAATATTTCTTAATATTTTTTAAACGTTAGAAAAATCATTTGGAATTGTCTTAATTTAAAATACAAATTTCGCAATTTCATTTTAAATA
This sequence comes from Cistogaster globosa, assembly GCA_937654795.1. Taxonomy (NCBI): domain Eukaryota; kingdom Metazoa; phylum Arthropoda; class Insecta; order Diptera; family Tachinidae; genus Cistogaster; species Cistogaster globosa. The sequence continues at coordinate 102,170,140 of OW569403.1, read as the reverse complement.
TTCTCAATTTCAAAGTGAAATGCACATGTTCATTTGGAATTTTCTTAATTTCAAATTTAAATTCTCAATTTCATTTGAAATTTTCTCAATTTCAAATTGAAATTTCCATTTTCAATTGGAATTTTCTTAATTTCAAATTGAATTTCTCATTTTTATTTAGAATTTTCTAAATTTCATATGGCTTTTTCTCAATTTATATGAAAATGGTGTAGTATTCTTCTACGCGTCAAAAGAGAAAAACTTATTTTGCGTTGCCAGACCTAAATTTAAGTGAATAGAATTAAATCCAAAGAACTCACCGTCCAATGAAAAAACAAACAATAAATGCTGTAGTCAAAGTGGTAAACACGTTGACTACAAACCTGGTTGTTCAGGGTTCGAATCCTGCGGCAATCAAAATACAAAAAATGTTTTTTTCTGTTTAATGGTATAAATACATATTCAGAATGAACAAAAAAACGTGCAGTCTCCTTCGTCGGTACTTTCTCATAGCAGATTCGCCGGCGAAGTAAAATAACTATCTATCTTTCTCCTTTCACCACCTGTCTTACTCTTATCTATTCCTTTCCTAAAGAATGTAGCACGGTTACGAAAATAACTAAATAGGTTTTAATGCCTGAAGTGCTACTTCTCTTTAAAAAAAAAAAAAAAAAAAAAAAAAAAAAAGTGAGGAATACCTTTGGCTATTTCTAGTTTTTTGCATTTTTTTGATTTGCATTTTTGTCCCCTATCGATTCTGGTTAGTGGATATATATATATATATATATATATATATATATATATATATATATTTAATTTGCTTGATACTTATTTTAATTAATGTTAAATTGTAAACTTAATACGAATAATTTTAATTTTTTAATTAACTATTTTCAGTATAAAATTGAATTTCTCAATTTCATTTGGAATTTTCTCAATTTTAAATTGACAATCTCAATTTCATTCGGAATTTTCGCAATTTCAATGAAAAATGGTGTAGATTGTTCTGTGGTGCAACGTCTTGGGTGCACACAATAGCAAAAAAAGATGCTTAGCCAACCTTATACAAGCCATACGATTGCAATGTTTTTGGTGTAGTTGTACGAAAGCTCAAAAAGTTTTCATTTTTTGGCAAGTTGTACAAATAGGTCGCAACGTTAGTGAGCATGTCGCATGTGGGCGATGGTATGAGCGCCAACAATGGCCCTTATAATGGCGAAGGAAATTACAAAAACTTTAGCGGCAATGGTGGTGGCAAGCAATGTGAAATATTTGGATATATTTTAGAAGTAACTTTGACCTTTAATAAAAATATTTGTAATTTTTGTTTGGTTTTTTTTAGCATGAAAATTCCCACATTTCACATTATCGGAGAGGCTTGTAATAGTACCAATTCTCACCAACGTTTTGAAGCAGAACTCGACAAGGCCCTCGAGGCTAAGTTGATAATATAAAATTTAACGGGAACCAAGTTTTATTTTTTACTAATTATTTAATTAAAAAATCAAGTATATTTTGTTTTCAACAAATATTTTTATTTAGTTGTTTACAAAACCAATTTTATTTAATAGTGTGCATTTTTTTTATCAGATAATAAGCTAGAACGACATTTGTGAAACCGCATGTATTTTCTTTGGCCGTTTTAGCTGTTTCATAAAATACAGAAACGGTGTGTCTTCTGGTAGTGTTGCGCACTGTGAAATGTTAACAATAAAAATGCCCTGAAAAAGATATGCAAATAAGCAAATTTAAAGTAAATAACACAAAATTTTGGTTTTCGAAGATTAAAATATTTAATAGCATTTTGTTTTGCACAAATTGCAGGTATCCTTTTTATGTTTGTAAAGAATTAGCAACCTTAATAAGGATTTCAATAGAAATTGTACTTTATTTGTTTATTATATATAAAAACTTTTTATTTTCAAACTTGAATACTATTGTTTGATTTGTTATTTCTTTGTTTAGGTCAACTTTATTTAAACTTTATCAAAACTTGTTAATGAATAGGAAATGCATGATTTTGTAGACTTAATGATTAAAAAAAATATTACAAATAATACAAATTTATTCGATTAATTGGGTTATTACTAATTATTATTTCATTGTTGTTCAGTTTTACTAACATAAATAAGCCATTTATAAAATAAAGATAAATTCCTGTTTACTGAAGAAATAAAATCTGTCCGAACAATACTTTGATTAACTACATATTTTAACCCAGCAAAATATTTACTCACAACTTCGATGAGAAGAACTTCCCCAATGCATTACTTTGTAGCTTTATTCGCCACGCAATGCATTACTTATTAACTGTTCAATAATAACTTCCTTACACTAAATCCTATAACTCATTGTTTTCTTATAAAAAAATAGTGAATTAAGTTTAATAACGCAAAATTATGTTTTCCGTTGCACTAGTTATCTTTTTTTGAGTCTAAAATATTAACCTATACGAATATTTGTACGTCAACGTTATAACTCTTGCAAATAATGTGTTTTTTGTGTAAGATGTAATCAAACCTTTTTAAACATACGGGTGGATTATGCCAACATATTACTATAATGAATAGTTTAAAATTTTAATGCAGTGTTTATGAAAATCGTCACTTGAAATATTTAATCTCTTTTATAAAAATTATATGACTTAAAAAATCATATGACTAAATTAAATTTAAATAAATACTAAAAGAATGGCTTATTTTTTGGGTTATGATTCATTTATTTGTATAGAATTCTTTTAGAAACATCCAGAAATAATTGGTTCTTTCAGTCAAATTTCAAGCAGTTGCGACAACGATTTCTTATTACTAAACAGCTTCTTAGTAAGTAAAGTTTTTGTTGGGAAGTTAAGTGTGTTTTTGGCAACTCTGGAAAAAAGTAAGAAATAAATGACTGATTGGGAGAGCGGTTTTGATAAGCGGCGGCGATGAAAAGAAGAAGATAAGTGAAATAAAATAAACTAGCATTCGTTGTCTTATTAAAAAGATTTTTATTTAATATTATACAATCACATCAGTTGGCGACGAGGATTTTAAGGATATCAGGCGATGACTACGTTAGAAAACGTACTCACACAACTACTTTTGTAACAGCAGCAAGCTGCAAATCGTCAACAAGAACTTATTGAAACTTAATGAAAGAAATTAGAAAGCACGTTATATATTCATCCAGAACCTAACTTTTAAAAACTGGTCGACTGAAACTCAGTTAGGACGACAAAATTATTTAAAAATTTTTTTGAAAATAATTTTTTGTTTATAAGTGCCACTTGCCAGAGTGACCATATACTACAAAAAAAATAAATAATATAGTATTGTATTTTTATATTGTCTTTTATTTGAACATTTTTTATAAATTAATTATTATTACTTTTTTTATAAATTTGTAATAAACTTGTAAGGTAAATTATTCTTGCGGTCAATCACCAACTCTGTAGAGAAATAAATGTTTCTAAGATTTTTAGTATTTTCTAAAAGAACTCTTCAAAAGTTTTTATATGATACACATTTTAATATCTTTAGAAGTATGGTGCATAATCGTACTTTTCTATAAGAAATACAGAGGCCACAACTCGGGAAATAGAGGCGAGCGCTAATTTTTTCACTTGATGTTTTGTCTTCTTATGTTTTAATTCTCTATCGTTATATATATATTCAATTTTTTTTGTGGAGTTAATCATTGTTGCAAATGATATGGAAAAATTAGAGACAGGCGTGGTGTTTAACCCACTGTCTCAAGGGGCATGGACCGATTTTGCTGATTTTCAACAGCATCAATTTGAAAACATGTCTGATCGATTGAATATTCTCTAGCTTATCTGGTACCTTGGCAAAGTTGATTTTAACATGAACACGGACGGACATCGACTTCGTCATGCACAAGAACTCAGAATATATATATACTTTATGGGGTCGAAAATGGATGTAATAAAAATTTAAAACAGAATGACAAACTTATATATACCATTTTTAACTTTTTGTGGTAAAGGGTATAAAAACGTTATTTCTATACATATAATATTTCTATACATATAATAAACATATTTCTATACATATAATAAAAATAAAATGTCTGTACATGAAATATTTTTTGAAAATTTTGTTGCCAATGTGGATACTACACACCAGGTAGTTATCGATATGGAATAGAAAATACTAATTTCTTGAATTTTGTCTGTCTGTCCGTTTATATTCGCATCATGTAAAAACTGCTGGATTGATTTGATTAAAATTTTGTGAGGAGGTCACTTAGAACCTTCGTTCAAATATAAATTCATTGTTCATAAAATATGTCATTTCGTAAACTACTACACGCTGTAAATAGAAAGAAAATAAATTTTAAGATAAAAAGAAATAAAACTCTTTAAAAAATAAAGAGAAAAACGGCCCCTTTATACAAAAACATTCGTCGTTCGTTGAGATAAAAAATAAAAATAAACCTATCGCAAAGTTCGTTACGCACGACGAATGTGTTTTAATTTTTTCGACGAAAATTCGCAACGAAAAATTCGTCCTAAATGTGTTTACTACATAAAAAAGTTTAAAAGTCTTATTTGCTAAAAAAGAGTCATTTTTAGTGTCTGATGAAGTGCTTAATAACACAAAAAAGTGAATTGGAAGATTTCGTGACTTATGGCGCCAGGGTAAATAAGCAATGTGAACTTTTTGTTCATGTTCAAATGACAACAGATGATGCCGGTTTACGAAGTAAGCTTTTAAATAGTCTGGAGACAGGTAATGAGTATCTTCAACTTGAGGGTCTTATTGCGGAGGCTCAAAGACTTATGTCAATAAGGGAAGATGTTAAAATGGTAGAAGTTCAATATCCAAATGTAAATATGGTTTCTACTGAAGATACAAAATTACAAAAGAATTATAATAATAATAATTAATTAATAAAGAATAATAGTGCGTCTACTAATAGACCATGTTAGCTATGTGGTGCAATGCATTTTGTAAAAAATTGTAACTACTTGAATCACAAGTGTTCAAACAGTTGGTCATAAGGATGGTTATTGTTCATGTTTCAACAATAAGAAAAAGACAAATTCAACTAACGTTACCATTATATCGAAAACGAATTGGATAGCACTAGGAGAACCTAAATTGACCAAGTGTTTACGTAGTGCAAACTGTGCATCTGACTATGATATTTCAATTATAGGTGAATTTTACACAACAATTCATCATTTGGAGAAATCTGCTTCTTCTACAATTTATGTAGCAAATTCTAAAACACTAAACGTTTTTGGAATAGATATCATAGAAAAGTTTGAATACTAGGATAGACCCATCAGTTATATCTGTTTAGATATTTCAGTGAATTTGTTTAAGCCAAAACGATGCGTACCCTATGCCATGCTGCGTAAAGTTGAAAAATAACTGAATCGATTACAAGTGATGAACATTATAACCCCGGTGACCCATACTGAATGGGCGGCTCCTATTGTTGTGGTACGTAAAACTAATAATAAAACACGTGGTGGTTATTCTACAGGGCTAAATTCATGCCTTGGGAAAAATCAGTATCCAATTTAACATGTGGATAATATTTTTTCAAAAATTACAAATTGTAAGATCTTAACAACATTACATATTTAATAAAATACAATCACATTAAAATCCGAATTGTCAACCAAAATATTTCACAAATCTTGTTATTTTTGGTGCAAAAATTTAGTTACTTCATATGACGATTGAATTGTCTAAACCTAATTTTAGGTTTTCTTTTACGACAAATATTTTCCCATAATTCGATATAAGAGAAATTTTGAGCCAAATTAAATAAAAGTTTTACACATATACAAAGGCCCATATTATATAATGTGATATCGGAGTTACCGATATCTCGATACGAATTGCAAGTTTAAGCAGGGATCGCAAAAATGATTAAATTAAAAAATCCAAAGTTTACACCCTATTACTTTTTGCAGAAAGGTTTTTAAAAACAATTGGGACCACGTTTAATTCGTTCTTTTGTCCTCTATCGACTATGGGTAGTGCCATATGTGCGCGCAAAGTAGTTCTCGAGTAAAGAATGAAAAACTTATTTAATATATTTTGCCATTTTTTTCTGATTTTCTAAAGTTTAGCAAACTTTAGAATAACTTCTTTCTAGAAAGTTTTTTAGAAAACAATTGTGAACACGTTTTACTCGTACTTTTGTCCTGTATTGACTTATATGCGCGCGAAATAGTTATTATATTTTAACATTTTTTCTGATTTTCTAAAGTTTGCTACCCTGTAACTTTTTCCAGAAAGTTGTTTAGAAACTAATTGGGCATGTGTTTGATTTGCATTTTTAGCCTCTATCAATTGGAGTCAGTCATTTTGATGCACGGCTTTTATTTTGGATTTTATAGCATAAGAATCATTACACTTAATGACTAAATGTCTTAGGCGTGGCTCTTCCATTTCTAAAATGGCGGAAGTGACAACAAGAAAGTCTGATTCTAGAAGCTTAGAGCTTCCTATTTCAGGTTTTTTATTAAACAATGCATTTGAAATTGACGAATTGTGAGCACATTTAAGGATGCGAACACTTTTGTTTTTTGTAACTCTGTTAAAAAAGTTTTCCAGCTGTTCTTCTAAGGTTTAGAAGTGTTGCCAAATGTTTGCTTGATAACAGTTTGGAAGCCATTGCGTAGTTATTAATTGCTCGTTAATTAAAAAATTATTAAAAACTAAAAGCGTACTGCTGATTACTAGTAATAGTATTAAATGTTTTAAACTTAAACTTAATAAAATTATTCTGTGAGAAGAAATAAAAGAAAAGTCACTAAAGTAAATAAAATTGAAAACTGTTATAAAAATACCCTAAAGAAATCATAATGCAAGAAAATAGTGGACCCATAGATGAACTTTCGCCACATGATAAGATTTATGACTCCAATACTCAATTATCAATAACATAAAAACGGCTTAGAAAAAATACTCAACACTCTTTTGTTGATTCTCCTTTCAAAACGCTTAATATAAGGAAACCTGTTTTGATAAACTTACCAAAGAATTAGTGCAAATTATAGATAACAAATTTACTGAATATAAATCGGTCCTTCTACGTGTATTTGATGATAGTTTTAATACAATTGAAAAAGAATTGCATGACATTATAGTAAGAGTTCAACCAAGCCATATTTAACCAGGTGGCAGCGCTACGGCAGCTTGCTTTTTTTTTGCTATACTTTTTGTTTATGTATTCAAACATCAAAAGAATTGTTTTGTTTATAAGCAATAAAAAATCGTGTACAGTATTTTTGCTTTACCTGCACAATTAACTTTAGCAAAAATTTTTGTGCAGGTAAGCAAAAAATGCAGCTAAGTTAAATTCGTTTACCTTCCCAATTATGCAGGTATGTAAATCATTAAATAAGTGTACATACCAAATTCTTTTACTAATATATATATTCTTTGATATTTATTATTTTTAACAAAAAATTGTAAATTCATATTTCTAAGGGTATATAAGAGAACAAAAATAAATTCTGAGATCCATTTTACTGTATGTACATATCAGGTACAAGAAGTACATAATTAAATAATAAACTGCAAGTGAATTTAAGATAAAAACCTTTCTATATTTGTTTGTTTATAAGACTTTATGGAGATTTTTACCATTTCACTCTCGACTTGGTCTATCGGACAATCTATATTTTTGTAAAAGCAATATTTTTGAAGCACATTTAAGGCTCCAAGTGCTTCTTTTAGTGATGGAACTCGGTTTACCTCTTCATTATCGTCATCTGTAACATTGTGCTCGCTTTCAGCATCAATTTCTAAATTACTGTTTATAACAGTATTAATAATTTCGCCATCAGTTAATTCACCATAGCAATCTACATCCTTATCACAATTTACATAATCCATCCTGTCTGGGATTAAATTTAGCAAATCTGGCTCTTTATTAATTTCATCGGTATTTTCGATTGAACCGGTAATAAATCCTGCCTATATATTTAGATAATGGGGGTGTAGAATATCAATGTCTACATGTGTTTAAGCATTAATATATAAAATTAACGAATAATTTACCTTTTTAAAACAATTGGAAATACCAGATGGTGTCACTAACCACCAAGCTCGTTTTATAAAATGAAGCGCGCTCAAGTATGAAATAGATTTGTGGAATTCCTTAATATTCATATCTCTTTCTAAGGCTGAAATTTGCTTTTTTACAATTATCTGCCTATAATAGGCTTTAAAGGCTGATATGATACCCTGATCTAAAGGCTAAATTAACGCTGTAGTGTTCGGTGGTAAAAATTGAACAACAATATTTGCTAGATGAATAGTTTTGTGACAGCTGGCATTGTCGACAAATAATATAATCTTTTTATTTAATTTTCCCATTTCAATATCCATAGAATGCATAATTTCATGCCATAAAGAAGTTGTCATCCAGGCCTTTTGATTAGAAAAGTATTGTACGGGCGCAACAACATTTTTTAAACGACGAGGGTTTTTTGACTTTCCAATTGCATACAATCTTTTAAATGTACCTGTAGCATTACAAATAAATAATAAAGTCAATCTTTCTTTTTGGGTTTTATGTCCAACAGGTTGATTATCTGATCGGTAATACGTTTTTGTTGGCAATGCTTTATAATAAAGTGCACTTTCGTCTGCGTTTATTATATTTTCTGGAGAGTATTCTTTAATAAGGCCAGGTAAGATATTTTCAATTAAAGATGTAGCACCATCTTTATTACTATCTTCAACTTCTCCTTGAATTACTCCCACTTTTATATTTTGTCGTTTTTTCTACCTGTAGAGCCAGTTGTTGTCAGGTTCAAAATCATCATTTAACTCAATGGCAAATTCTTTAGCCTTTTGTAGAAGGACCATACTGCTTACCATATCCCAAGGGCCTTTTGAACACCTTCATGGACTCCTTTTCTATTTCGTTTTTACCTTAAATTAGAAGAACTGCAACCGGCTTCAATAATTTCTTCCTTTTTCTTTAATATGCGATTTACTGTTGAAATATCACACTTATATTTTAAACATACAGCTTTCTTTTCTTTATGACCTTCTTCGATTTCTTTAATTATATTCAGTTTTTCTTTAATTGATAAACCTATTAGTTTTTTCTTTTTGGAAACCATTTTAAAAAAAATTTATCAGACAGCAATGACTCAAGATTGTCAACAAACTAAACAGCTGTAATTCAGTGATGACAATTTTATTTTTGCACCCTTATTTAGCGATTTTTTTAACGACTAAATTTGAAAAACGAAGCAATGAAAAAAGTTTTGAAATTCTAAAAACAATAGGCACGTAAGCCAAGATGTGCAGGTACAAAAAGTGCAATTAAAAAAGAAATTGGTATTGCATTTTATCAAATGGGAACACAAAACCAAAGTTTTGGGCAGGTAAAGCCAATACGCAGGTAAATAAAAAGCAACTAAACCAAAACTACTACTACTACTAAAACTACTGTACTTAGTTCCTTCTTTTAGTGGAAAAGCTTTGTGTTACCAAAAATAATTTTGTAAAAAAAACTAAACATTAATAAAAATGCGCTGTGTTGTGTGTCCAAAAAAGTGTATTCCTGGAAGTGGTACTTTCTCTGGTATTCCACAAGCTCCAAAACAAAGAGAAAAGTGGAGCGAGGTTTGCCAAAAAGAGTAAAAAAGAAGTCGTATATGTATTGACTATTTTTCAAAGGCCGATGTTATAACTGCAGGAAGTCGCTTATTTTTATTGCCAAAGGCTCTTTCGATAGTACCACAACCAAAAAAAAAAAAATAATAATAATAATAATAAAAGTCAAACGCAAATAGATATGAATTACACCAAACCCCCGATTTGTGTCGTTAATGGGAAAGGACGCAAATCGAATCACCTTTTTCTATAAAAATGCACTGAAATTTAATTAATTGGGGAAAATATTCAAAACAAAGCAAACAAATTTGTATTGTTGATAAAAACTAAGTAAGAATACATTTTTATTTATTTCATTTGCTTTACAAAATGATTATAATTATTATAAAGAAATAACAAAACACTACAAATGCGAAAAATGGTAATCAACAATGCTGCAGTAAAAAATGCAACTGTTTTTAGCGACGCAAATCGAAATCAAAAAGACGGAAATCGGAAACAAAACGACGAAAATCGAAATCAAAATGACGCAAATCGGGGTAAAAACGACGCAACTTGAAATCGCAACGACACAAATCAAATTTTTCCAGTTTTTAAAAAGCGAAGCAAATCGAAGCGACGCAAATCGGGACGATGCAATTCGGGGCTCTAGTTTGTATAGTGAAGTGACAATAGATATGAATTGTAATGAAGTGCCAATGCATTGTAGTGAAATGCCTTTAAACAACTTATGTCCAGTCGAAAATCCTGCGATATTAATATTTGTAACACAACCGCAGGGGTTACGTTTATACTTACTTTTAAAAAATTATAAAAATATATTTAATAAAATTATATCTTTATATGAGCGTTACCACTAAATATCTTTATTAAATATATTCATTGCAAGGATTAATAATACAAGAACAAAGAAAATGGTCTCTGATGCTAAGCTACCGACTGGACATAAATCAATACAAAAACCAATCGGTCCTATTCACGACCACCAAACATATTTTAGAAAGAGCTCTTTATTTTCAAATAATTTTTGAATTTATTGTATGTATTTGAAGCAAATCATAAAATCCAAGTCTTGCAAATCTATAAATTTTTTGAGGTTGCTGTAGTCGAAGTGGTTAACACGTTGACTACAAACTTGGTTGTCCAGGGTTCGACCCCTAGGGCATCAAAAAATAAAAATGTTTTTTCTGTTTAATGGTATACGAGTAAATACATATTCAGAATTAACATGAAAACGTGCAGCCTCCTTCGTCGGTACTTCTTCATAGCATATTGACCGGCGAAGTAAAATAACTAACTCTCTATCTCTCTCCTTCACCACCTGTCTTATCTCTCATCTATCCCTTTCCTAAAGAATGTAGCACGGTTACCAAAATTACTTAATAGGTATTAATGCCTGAAGAAGTACTTCTCTTTAAAAAAAAAAATTAAAATAAAAAAATATTTCTTAATAACTGCATTACACATTTGGAGACACCCTTTAATTTATAATTTTATGTTATATCAACAACAGAAGTATAAATTCTAATTTATAAACATATATATATATATATATATATATATATATATATATATATATATATATATATATATATATATATATATATATATATATATATATATATATATATATATTTAATTAGTGAATTATTGGTTTGGTTAATTAATTTTGTATGTATATTAATATATTAAGAAATATTGTATATATTTCTCAACTTCTTTAACGATTTAAAAGCTTACATATAGATTTTTTCTTATAACATTTTCAAAATATGTATATGTAATTAATTTTAAATATTTTATGCATAAGCTTTAATTCTAATCTAATTATTTATTTAACATTTTTTAATATATATGAAAATTTATTATTTGGAACCTTCTAAATAAAATGTTGTTAATTTGCAACGCTGACCGCAAGCCAAATATATACAACTCTAATATTCTAATTGTAATATTGTCAAAAACGAACAACAGTTAGTTTTTTCTGCCCTTTTCTATAATTTTCATCAAGCAGTTAAGGTAATTTTTAGGTATTACTCTTTTTATACCCTTCACAACAAAAAGATTGTCATTCCGTCTGTAATTTCTACAATATCAATTTCCGTCCCCATAAAGTACTTATATACAGCCATAGTCAAATGTTTTTACACATTACTGAAATTTTTTGGGTTTTGGTAAGACTGCTTTGATTTTTGCTGTTATTGTTTTCAATATAAAGCAAATTTGTGGTTGTTGGATGAAATGTAGTGTGTAGAAGAAACGAACAAAAACTCAAAGAAAATAAAGAAATATTTCTCAGAAAAACAACACATTTGTTTGATGCTTATTGGCGTCAGAAGTTATTACACAAAGATAGTTACACAATGTCATATTTTATGGTTTTTATTAAGAATTATAAATTTTTAATTTTTTTTTCAATTTTAGTGAGTTAATATTTTATTGCTCCTCCTTTGGAATCGATTACTGCTTGCAACCTGGCCGGGATCGACTCAATCAAGATGTGGATAAAAGAAAAAGGTAGATAGCCCAAATATTTTTAATTTCTTCAGTAGTATCGTTCAGCTTTCGATTTTTATCGATTGTTCTTTGCTGTTTCATGACACCCCAAACATTTTCAATGATGTTAAGGTCTGGGCTTTGAGGGTGCCATGCAAGAACAGCTTGATCTACCTCATTTAAAAACTTCGTCACCAACCGTCCTTTGTGGCAAGGAGCATTATCATGTTGCTACTTGGAAATAGGCTATTTGCTGAAGGAAATGCATGATCATTCAACACATCAATATACCCAGATTGATTCAAAGTTCCTTCAATTGGTACGAGCCTTCCTAATCCATAGAATGATATGCAACCCCAAAACATTACAGATCCTCCACCGAATCTGTTTATAGGTTGCCGTGCTTTGCTCTTGAGAGTTGACGGTAGATGCATATACTTTCTTCCAAAAGACCCCTGGAATTGAAAAGAAGACTCGTCAGTCCACAGAACGTTGTGCCAGAACTCTATGGGCTTATTAATATGATCTCGAGCAAAGGCAAGGCGTTTGGCTTTGTTGTTTGGAGTTATGTCGATCACTTTGCGGACTACATAGGTATTGATTTCCATGCTTTTCATCTTGCGACGTAAAGTAGCTTCACTAACTTTCTTCCCAATTACTTCTTCCGACTTTTCTGCAATGCAAACAGGGCTTATTGTTGGATTTACCATAAGGACTCTCATTAATCTTGTTTTTTCCCTTTGGCCTATAACGGGTTTTCGTCCACTTTTTTTTATCTTGTAAGTTCCCATAAGTTTTCTTCTTTTTTACTAAATTGTACACAGTTTTCCGCGAAATTCCATAAATTTTCACAAGATCCAAAGCCGAAGTTCCCATTTTAAATTTGGTCACATTCTCGGATCGTGTTTCAATATTTAAATGCTTTCTGTTGACCATTTTTTTATTTTGCGTAATCCTCTCCAAGAATCATGTAAAATGCGCCTATTTATCACACAAGATAGCTAAAAACTAATGATATTTACGCGAATAAAGTGTGTGTAATAACTTCTGACGCCAATAAGCATCAAACGAATGTGTTGTTTTAGTGAGAAATATTCCGTTATTTTCTTTGAATTTTTTTTTCGCTTCTTCTACACACTACATTTCATCCAACAACCACAAATTTGCTTTATATTGAAAACAATAACAACAAAAATCAAAGCAGTCTTACCAAAACCCAAAAAATTTCAGTAATGTGTAATAACATTTGACTATGGCTGTATGTACATATATTCTGAATCCTTATGCATAACGAAGTCTATTGAGAGATGTCCGTTAGTCCGTCCGTGTTTGCCGGGCAAACTTGATTTCACAAAAAAATAAATACGTCAATCGAAATAAGCTTTATCGGTCCATGTCCTTCGAGGCAGCAGGCAAATTTCCACGCCTACTTCTAAGTTTTTCGTGTCATTTGGAACAATAAAGTAACTCCAATCAAAAAAATAAACATATGGGGCGATAGAGAATTAAAAAGTAAGAAATAAACATGACAGAAATCAGAAAATCTACCTGCATAAGATCATTTTTAAATAGACACCATCCTAACCGACAAAACTACCTGAACCCACCACTATCTATGCAACAAACACCTTACACTATCTAACCAGTACTAATTAAAACGCGGCTTGAAAATGATGTCTTTACATCGAAAGCGCTCGCCAATCGTATCAAATAAACAGTCAGTGACGACGGTCTTCACCGAAAAGTATGACAACAGTATTTTATTTACTGGCGGAATAAATCCACTTAACTTAATACCAAACACAGCTAGTCAAGCTAAGGTAGTTTTAACTAGACTTACTAACAAGACAATACAACTGCACAAGACAATAGCAAACATACGATACAACAAACAATGCCTCAACAACAACATTACACCACGGTACATAACAACTAACATTACAACCCAAACATACGCTTCCCAACACGCAAAGCGTGTAGCCCAATTGACATGGATAAAGACTGAGATACGCTCTCTTTACATTAAAAAAGACAAACTTAACAAAGAAATTTACCACATTCATCTAGAAGTAACAGATCTATTAACAAAACAAAACCTTTACCATTTATTTCCTTTATTTTTACACTACTTAGATGAAAGGATACAAAATCAAATGACTGACAAATACAAGTGAATGGAAAGAAAGTTTACATAACTTACAAAACAGACCGACAAACGCACAAGCACAGAATTTTACCCACGTGTGAAAAACCGTACGATTCAGCGACAATGAAACAAAGCTAATGGAGAAGGGACTAAAACATAATCTTCCTTTTGACAAAATACAAAGAACAATTGAAACCCAAATTGAAGACGCCGAAGCTACTATAACACACTTACCAACTGATCGGCAAGAACACTTAAGACACAAGGTAGCCGATGTCCTCGAAAAAACAATAAAAGAACACACTATATCAAAAACAAATCCTAGCGAACAGAAAATTACTAAACAGATAAAGACAAAACTACGAAGGTCAAGGTAACACGACTGTAATAATGTACAAAAAAGATTATATAGACAAAACACAACAATTTATTCAACATACAAAATGTACGAAATTTAAAAATGACCCAACCGATTCATTCCAAAAGGAAATACGCAGCCTACTAAAACGCTGTAAAATTTTTACTGACGGTAAACTATACATATACATGAACATGAATCCAGGACCCCCTACACTTAGAGCACAACCCAAAATTCACAAGGAAAATATACCGATCAGACCTATAGTAAATTAAAAACCTGCACCTGCATATAACTTGGCTAAGCACCTCACCATATTATTGAAAGAGAAAATAAATTTGAAGAACATATACATGTTGCACAATACACAAGACCTTATCAATAAACTTAAGGACATAAAAATTACCGAAAATACGAGACTTGTTTCCTAAGACATTAAGGATTTATATACATCAATACCCACGCAAGAAACCTTAACAATTCTACGTAACATACTTTTCAACTTATACGACAATCAATATATTAACGAAATAATGGATATTGCAAAAACTATACTAAAACAAAACTACTTTAGATTTAACAATAACTTTTATAAATTACCTGATGGACTCGGCATGGGAAACCCGACATCCGCAATTTTTACAGAGATATTTATGCAACATTTAGAACAACTACACGTTAAAACCCTAATTGAAAAACATAAAATAGCTCATTATTACAGATACGTAGACGACATAATATATCCTAGAAAGGGACAGCGCAGAAGAAATTCTAACGGATTTAAACACAATACATAATAAAATCACATACACAATGGAAAAAGAGACATACCAATAACACGAGGAATTGACTCACTAAACTTTGACATATACAGACAACCAACCACAACAGACATAACTATCGACAGTTCCTCAAACCATCCCACCCAACATAAACTCGCAGCATTTAGACATATGATTAACAGACTTAAGACAGTCCCACTTTCTCCAGACAAATATAACAAAGAACTCGACACAATTTACACTATAGCTAAAAATAACGGTTACAACTCCACTACTATCGACAAACTACTTAGACAATACAACACTAAAAACAAGAAGAAAGAAAACAAGGAGACAATCGATACAACACGACGACACATTTTTACTTACACAAGACCAGAAATATATAGATTAACTAACCTTTTTCAAAAAGAAGGTTTACAGACAGCACTAAAGACGAGCAACACTCTACGAAACAATCTCAAAACATCAACAGAAATAACCGATAAATTTAACACCAGCGGAGTATACAGACTTACTTGCACCTGCAACCATATATACATAGGACAAACTGGACGAGCATTAAAAACAAGGTTCACAGAACACATATGATCATATAGACGGAAAAGAGAAGACTCTAACTTCGCAATACACCTTAACACACATGAACACGAGCCAAGGGAAATAGATGAATGTATGACGTTAATACATCCTGGTAAAAAAGGACGAAGACTGGACATTCTTGAAAACATGGAAATATACAAAACACGAACGTTTAACGGAGATATTATTAACAAACAGGTAAATACAACCTCCGACACAATTTTTACACCACTAAAACTATTAAAACAAACTTACAAACGCAAAACACCCACAGATGGTCACACTTACCTACCCAATAATAAAAGACTGAAATATTAAAATTATATACCTTCAATAAACATGACAGAAATCAGGCAATCTACCTGAATAAGACCATTTTTAAATAGACACCATCCTAACCGACAAAACTACCTGAACCCACCACTATCTATGCAACAAACACCTTACACTATCTAACAAGTACTAATTAAAACGCGGCTTGAAAATGATGTTTTTACATCGAAAGCGCTCGCCAATCGTATCAAATAAACAGCCAGTGACGACGGTCTTCACCGAAAGGTATGACAACAGTAAGAAAAAAAACATAACAAGTGAAAAAATTGACGCTCGCCCATTTTTCAAGGTTTAGTACGCTCTCTGAAATTTTCAAATTTTTTCAAATGTCAATATTGGTATCATTTTTAGGCATTTGAAGAGTTCTATAAGAAAATACTAAAGTTTTTTAAAAATGCTTAACCCATTAGTAGCCAATGTCATTTTTGTTTAAAATTATATATATGCAGTACCAAAATTTTTTTTAATTCTTTGTCACCCCAAAATTTGCTTTTTTGATTCGGCATAGCCGAATGCAGAACTCGGACTTGTTATATTTTTATAAAGTTTTACTGAAACAAATATTTCTTAAAATAACTCAACGGTTTATTATTCAAATTGTGGTTTGCTGCCCCATAAATAGTTTATAATCAAATATAAAATAACAAAGGTTAGGGGCCTAGGTCGCTGTTAACTAAAATTTGCTTTCAGTAGAAAACAGTCAGCAGGTTACATCAAATAATAAGTTGGGGTTTAGTACGATACAGTGTCATATAGTTTTTTGTTTTATTCGAAGTAAGAAAAACAACACAAAATGTCAAGCGCTATTGCAAGTGTAGAGAAATTAAACGGGACGGAAGAGGCAAAGAAAGTAATATGGAAGAACAATGACAGCAAAGCACTAGCCATGATAAGCTTAAGTGTTAAATCAAGTGAGCTGATCCATATTAAACATTAGACAACAGCAAAGGCAGCTTGGGATATGTTAAGTTCACTGTATAAATCAAACGCCGCTTCTAGAAAAGTTAATTTGTTTAAATAATTTATAAAGTTCAAATTCCATAACAATGAAAAATTGTCACCACAAATTTATGAATGTTGCTCAATAGCTGACGATTTAAAAGAAATTGAAGCCATTTTAAATGATTTGCTTTCAATTTTATTGTTGTGTAGCCCTCCAGATGAGATGGAAAGTTTCGTAGTGGCAATTGAAAGTCGCGATAATTTACCGAAATATGATAAATTAATATCAAAAATATTAGAAGAAGAAATGCGGCAAGATAAAACTAATTGCATTTCGACAGAAAATGCTTTTGCAGCAAATACAAAGAATGTAAGCAATAAAAGATATAAAAATGTTTCAGTAGTAACAACAACAACAGCTATGGAAATAAAAATAGCACGAAAACTGCAACGAGTAACGTCAACAGCAGTAATCATGTTAACAACATAAGTAATTTTAAATATTTTAGATTATAATGTTTTCTCAATGCAAAGAGAAATATAAAATGAATATGCATGCTCTTTAGTTTGTGACAAAAGTAATTCCGTAGAAATGTGGATATTAGATAGCGGGGCGACTTCTCAAATGTGTAAATTTAAAGAATATTTTATTTCACTCTCTGAAACTAAGCAAAAAATTATGTTAGCATTTGGCGAGAGCATCAAAGCTGAAGGTGTTGGTAATATTAAAATTAAAACTACATACTGTAGCCTAGAATTAACTAATATATAATTAATATATGTGCCTCAATTACATTCGAATTTTGTGTCGATTAATAAAAATTAAAATGTTTGTTGCAAAAATTAAATGTATTGAAAAAATGGAAAAGTTGAAACTGTTTGTGGATTAATTGAGGAAAATATTGCAAAGGTTTGGTCATTTGAATATGAATGATCTTAGTAAATTGAGTAGGAAAAATATGGTTAATGGTTTTAACGTAAAAATGCCTTAATTTATTCAATATATGATTTGTGCGGTTTACAAAATTTCTGCCAAATCATATAAAAGTTTTACAAGTGTTCAAACAAATAGCTTGCTGGAACTTATACACACGGATTTATGTGGACCCATTGGTACAAGAACATTGAGCGGAGCATCATATTTTATTACTTTTATTGATGACTACTCGCGATACACATCAACTTATTTTCTTAAAAACAAATCGGATGATTTTGAAGCTTTCCGTGTTTTTGCTGAGACTGCAGAAAAGCAGACAGGCTGCCAGATTAAAATCATAAAAAGCGATGATGGAACGGAGTTTGTGAATTCCAAATGTGAAAACTGTTTAAAAAATAGGGGCATTATAAATCAAACAACAGTGAGTTATTCTCCTCAACAAAATGGTGCATCAGAGTGCGCAAACCGAACTTTAATTGAAATGGGGAGGTGCTTGTTGGAATCATCTGGGTTACCGCAAATGTTATGGGGTAAACCCATAAATATTGCAACATACTTAAGAAAAAGTTTTGAATGATGTTACACTTTATGAAAAGTGTGTTAGTAAGAAACCGTCAGTTTTTTTACCTGAAACCATTTGGGTGCGATACAGTTGTTTTAAATAAGGGGCCAAAGCCAAAGGATGGTAAATTTTTTCCTAAAGGTAATAAAATGAAATTTATTGGATATCAATCAAAAAAAGCTTTTCTATTGTACAATCCCACTAATAGGCAAGTTATTATTTCCAGAGATGTAGTATTCTTTGAACAATCTTATGATAATATATTTCCTGGAAACAAACAGGAAGAAGAAAATAATGTATTTTTTTATATTTTAAAGACCAAGAAATTTGAAGCAGAAATTCGAGAAAACCAAGAGTCTGGTGTTAAAGAATGCTCCGAAACCAGTAGTGAAGACACTGATTTAGATGAAGTAATCGCTGCTGGAAGTAGACGTAAGCGTGGCAGACAAAAGTTGGTAAAAAGTGGTTGAAAAGGGCGACCCAGAAGAGTTTAATGCATGGAAGCCATTGAAATGCTAGATTCAATATTTGAAAACCCTGAAACTGTAACTGAAGCCTTAAAGTCTGAAAATGGTTCGAAGTTTCGAGAAGCAATGAAATGATTAAAAACAAAACATGGCATCTTCTTGATAGACCAAGTGGTAAAAATTTGATTAGTTGCATGTGGGTATTTGCCGTAAAACGTAAACCGGATGGCTCTATTGAAAAATATAAGGCAAGGCTTGTTGCCCAAGGCTGTTGTAAAAAACCAAATGTTGATTATAATGAAACCTTTTCCCCCCTTGTTTGTCATTCCACTATAAGGCTACTGTTGATATTATCAGCAAAATATCAACTGCTTGTAAGCCACATTGACATTGTTGCTGCTTATTTGAATGGTAATATTGAAGGCGATGTTTACATGCTGTTTAAAGATAAAATCTATGCTAACAAAGTATGTAAACTTGAAAAAGCTTTATACGGTTTAAAGCAAGCTGGACTCGGATGGAACCGGAAGATTAATGAAATACTAGTAAAGATGGGATTGACTAGATGTCAAACAGACAGATGTGTTTATTTTTGAAGAAATTCTACTTCAATAAACGTCATTGCGATTTATGTATGTTGATGACATGTTGCTGGTATGTTGGAATGAAAAGGAAATGCAAAATATTATTGCAGAATTAAATGAAAATATTAAGGCTGAGGATCGGGGGCCAATATCATTCTATTTAGGAATGGAAATCATCATAAGATCATGCCAGAGGTGATATTACAATTCACTAACATAAGTACACACAAGAGATTTTGGAACGATGGGGTGGAAAATTGTAAGCCGGCAGCTACACCGTTACCAAGTGGTACAATATTGGAGAATTACAAGAAAAGCTGTTAAGATTTAGACATAAGAGGATATCAAAGTTTAATATGAATTTTAATGTATCTTGCTGTTATAACGAGACCTGACCTTTTTCATGTTGTTTCGAGATTATCTCAATTCAATTGAGAAAATCTCAATTCAATCATCCACATGATGAACATTTTCGAGCAGCATAGTACGTTCTGAGATACCTGAGAAAGAATTATACTGGTAAAACTGTTTTTTCTTTTAATTTTAAAAATTTTGATTGTTTTACAGATTCTGACGGGTTCCGACGCAAATGATAGAAAATCCTATTCTGGTCACATCATGTTTTTGAGTGGTTTACCTGTTGCGTGCGAATCGCGTTAGCAAAAAATGTTAAGAGATAAATTTGGGACTGACCCTTTGTTTCGGAGTTACGGGCCTCCAAAGTTTGTACGGCCTTCGGACGAGCGCAAGGGTTTTCTCCTCTATGGTATGACCAACCCCAGCTTCGCTTATTAAGGATTTTCTGCGTAACCGGCTACAAAATACTCGATATACGCCATACTGTACATACACACTTTGGAGCCCCGGAACTAAGGGTCAGCTCAGAATGTTCCACTTCACATTTTTTGTTTAAAATTAAATTGTACACCCCGTAGAAAACTTCTCTTTTAATTTTAATGAAGTCCGATTATAATTTGAAGCACATCCTAGGGATTTCTAGCTTTAACCCTTAATTTTTTTTCAGGTTGGGAAGCTTCATCCAATTTATGTGAACAACTAGTTTCCTCGTCATTTTCAGCTGCTTCTCTTTAGTAAATAAAATCGGTAGAACTTTATTATTTAAAGGTATGTTATAAAAAAAAACATTTCAATCCTTCCGGATGTTTGTCCAACAGTCCAGCAATGCTCTAAAAGTTACTGTATAGATGAATCTAATTTTTGTTTGTTATCTGGTGATATATTTCCAACAGGCAATTGTTTGGTAAGCCACTGACGTGACTAATATATTGTCTTCCACCATTAGGTGTGAGAACGGAAACTATATATAACTATATTCACTGTTAAGAACAAACATTTGTTTATTCATTTTATTATTATTGTTAAGAACATACTTTAATATATTTAAATACATTTATATACATTTATTCTGCTTGACCTAATGTAGTTTTCTTATAAACTCACAAAGAACTCTTTTTAATGTTGTGCAGGCAAAGGTTTACAATTTAATAATCATAAGGAATAAATTTTCATGAGTACAAAAATATGATTTACAAAAACAGGTTTTCTTGATTCGAATTATAAAATAACTTAAAAACTAACACAACAAGTATTTTTAAAATAAATACGTCACTACATACCCCCCTTTCGGAAGAATTTCATTTAAAGCAAACGATACAGTTTTTCTTTTTTTGTCTGAAGGTATAAGCTTTTCTTCAATAAATGCAGGTTTCAATCTATCTATTGAAACATTCTTGGACATTGAATTAAGCTTTAGTTTGAAAAATTTTGAACTTTTTTCCAGTACTTGAAACGGACCTTCATATGGATAAGAAAATCCAAATTTCTTAGAATCACTTCTCACAAAAACGTATTTACAAGCTTCGAGATGTTTTGGAATATAAGTCTTCATTGTATTTCTGTGATGAGATATATCACAACGAATATTAGAAATATATTTTTTAATTTTGTTTAAAAACTCTGAACTATTAAATGTTTGTCCAGAATCCACCACTAATTCGCCAGGCAAACGTAAGGATTGCCCATAAACCATTTCAGCTGCAGATGACCCAATATCTTCTTTGACTACGGACCGTAAGCCCAACAATATTATAGGTAACTCCTGTGACCAATTAACCGGATCTCCACGTGCTAAAATTGATGATTTTAGTTGACGATGGAACCGTTCCACCATACCGTTAGATTGGGGATGATAAGCTGTGGTAACAATTTTGCCAATACCTAATATACTCGTAACCTCATTGAAAATAGAAGAAGTAAATTGCGTACCTTGGTCACTTGTAATCAGTCCTGGAACCCCAAACCTAGAAACATACTCATTCAAAAACTTATATGCAATAGTTTTAGCTGAAATATCTTTTAGAGGGTAGGCCTCTGGCCACCGAGTGGTTCTGTCGATTATGGTTAATATATATCTAAAACTATTTGATATTGGTAGTGGGCCAACAATATCTATGTGTACATGTGTAAACCTTCCTTCAGGGATTTTGATCTTTTCAGTTTCAGTTTTAATATGTCTATGTACTTTAGCTCTTTGGCAATGTAAGCATTCCAAAACCCATTGATTTATATTCGTATTCATAGATGGCCAGAAATACCGAAATGTAATAAGCTTTCTTGTAGCCCTAGACCCGGGATGTGAAATGTTGTGTAATTTATCAAAAACAACCTTTCTTAAACTATGTGGAATGAATGGACGCATTTTCCCATTTGAATTCTCACACCAAATAAAAACATTTTGCGCTGGTATGAAAATTTTTTTAAACTTATATAAGTTATCTTCGCCTCCTGTAAGCTTTTGAAAAGATAAATCTTTGTCTTGCTCTTCTGCCAACCGAACGATACTTATTATATTCCTTTCAACGGAATCAATTTCAGGAATTCTCGAAAGAACATCTGCGATAATATTATCACACCCTTTTACATAACGTATATCGGTCGTAAACTGCGCAATATACTCTAAGTGGCGCGTTTGTCGTGGGCTACGCTCAACTCTAGAATTAATCACTTGCGTCAATGGCTTGTGATCCGTGTATACAGTAAATAATCTTCCTTCCAACATATGTCTAAAGTGTTTTATATTTAAATAAATTGCCAACAATTCCCTATCAAACGAACTGTATTTTATCTCACTTGGTGAAAGCTTTTTTTGAAAAGAATGCTAACGGTTCAACTATATCGCCAACTTTTTGTTGCAAAACTCCCCCTATTGCTACATTCGAAGCATCCACCATTACGGATAACAAAGCATCCTTATTAAAATGATTAAGCAATACTTTTGAAGCAAAGCTACCCTACTCCTAAATGCTATTTCTGAATCTTCAAGCCAATTCAACGTTTTACTTTTATTCTTAATAGAATCATTTAGCATTTTATGAATTGGACTCAACATTTCAGCTATTTTGGGTATATACCTATGATAATAGTTAACCATTCTTTTAAATTTCTGTAATTGCTTAACTGACTTTGGTTTTCATAATCCTGAATCACCTTGACTTTCACACTTGAAGGTTTTATTCCCTCAACTGAAATATTGTAACCCAAAAAATCTATGTCCGTTGAACCAAATATACATTTCGATCTTTTAATATTTAAACCATATTTGGATAACCTATCAAAAACTAATTCTAAATGTACACAGTGCTGATCCTCATCTTTACTTGCTATAAGCACATCATCTAAATATACAAATACAAAGTCTAGACCAGATAAAACTTCGTTTATAAAACGTTGAAACGTTTGTGCAGCATTTCTTAGACCGAATGGCATTCTTACAAATTCAAATAGTCCAAAAGGAGTAATGATCGCAGTCTTCGGTATATCAGATTCTGCAACTGGAATCTGGTAGTATGCGCGAACCAAATCAAGTTTTGAAAAAATATGTCTATCTCGGAAATCGATATGCATATCATGAATGTGTGGTAGCGGGTATCTATCAGGTATAGTTACAACATTCAATCTTCTATAATCTCCACAGGGTCGCCATTCATTTAGCTCCTTTTTGGGTACGAGATGTAGTGGCGAAGCTACGTGTGAACTAGATGGTCGACAAATTCCAGATTTAACTAATATTTCAAACTTATTTCTCGCAATATTATATTTAACAGAATCAAGCCGTCTTGGCTTTGAAAAAGGAAGTGGGCCGCAAGTGTCAATTTTGTGCGTAGTAGTATGCTTAACCACCTTGTCATAATCAGGAGCTGCCGTAATGGACGGATATTTCCTTAATATATTAATATATTTATTATCTACCAGAAATAATTTAGGAAGAGATATCTTACTGAAAATTTCAATTGCGTCAACTGATAAATTTGTAAGTGAATCAATTAATTTCTTATTTTTAAGATCAATTAAAAGCCCAAACTTTGTCAAAAAATCTGCACCTATAATTGGCCTGGCAATGTTAGCTATAGTAAAAGCGAATGTAAAATCTCTTCTTAGACCCAAATTTATGTTTAAAACTTTTGTACCAAATGTTCTGATGGAACTTCCATTCGCTGCAGTCAAAATAATATCTGATTTACGCATATATTCCTTAAATTTTAATGATGGTATCACTGAAATTTCCGCCCCACTATCAATCAAAAACTGTAAATGGTTCTCAGTATCAAATACAAAAAGACGACGTGTAGAGTTTATCTTATTATCAGTCGCCGAAATAATAAGATTATTTAGTTTTCCTGATTTCGTGTTGTGTATGAACACGGCTGAATACATTTCCTCGCTTTGCTGCCAAATCGATAATGAAAATGACAAAGCCAATCTCGTCTTTGGTAACGACTTCTGGATCTACTTTTATTACGATTTGGAAAACTCTCCCGAAAATTTCCAATAGATTGTTTAACTTCCGAAATCTCCAGTGACAATTTATTGAATTGTTCACACATTGCAGAAGTTACCTTTACTAAATTATTAATAACTATGTCCATGTTTGAATAATTTTGTGGCTGTTGGCTTGGTTCTATATTATATATTTCACTCTTATTTGATACCTCCCATATATTATCCGCTAATTTTAATAAATCATCAGTATTGACAACATTGGAACCAACTAAAGCTATATTAAGCGAATTAGGAAGTTTCCTGAGCAAAACTTTTTAAGAAACTCAGAATCAACATTTTGACCGGCCAACTGTAAAAGACACCTATAAAATTCTGAAGGTTTACGGTCTCCTATTGCTGAATCAGAAAGAAGTTTGTCAAGTTTCTTTTGCTCACTAAGAGAGTGTCTTTCTAAAAGCTTATTTTTTAAAAATACATAGCGATTTTCTAATGGTGGATTTTGAACTATATCAATAACTGACATTATTACATCTTGAGGAAGAGATATAATAATGTGTTCATACTTTGTGTTATCATTTTGAATACGTTTGCTTCTAAACATAGTTTCTACATGTATAAACCATGCTTCTGGATGTTCATTCCAAAATGATGGTAATTTAACCGATGTAGCACAAACCTCTGTTTCTAAATTTTCTATTCCTAGATTATTACTATCATTTGCAGTATTCCTATTATTATTCTGTTCCTGTGTTTCTTCCGAAGATGTTCTAGCTGGAGATCTAAACATATTTAAGTTCTGTAGTGACGTTTACAATTTTCAATAATATAACTATTTTAATAAAGTAATTAAGTAACAATAAAACGATGCTATGAAATGAAGTAAATACAAAAAAATAAATAAATAAATAAATAAACTAAACTTATCTTAAAGAATTCTTGACTATTGAAGAAATTGATTTTATTGTGTCCCAAGGTAAAACAGCAAATAAACCAAACTTCCACCAGATTTGATTTCAGCTAATCCAAGATCGGGATGTACTTCCAATTAAAATTGTTAGGATGCCCTTCCTTGTTTATTTCACAAGGTTTGCTCGTTCTGTGCAATTGTAATAAATTTTTAAGCTTTTGAACATGAAATTTTTAAAAATTTTTCATTTGTAAAATTGACATTTATTTCAGCAAACTTTTCGTAATTATTGTCCAAAGCGAACTCTTCTTGATTAAGGATAAAAAAATGCTCCTGGCAGGATCGCCAATGTAGTTTTCTTATAAACTCACAAAGAACTCTTTTTAATGTTGTGCAGGCAAAGGTTTACAATTTAATAATCAAAACGAATAAATTTTCATGAGTACAAAAATATGATTTACAAAAACAGGTTTTCTTGATTCGAATTATAAAATAACTTAAAAACTAACACAACAAGTATTTTTAAAATAACTACGTCACTACACTAATTCTAGTGCATTAACCAAATGCTTACACAATATTTAGTTTAATTTTTTGCTTAATTGCTTATTGCACAATTCCTTTAATATTTTGTTAATCGCATACACAGCATTTTAAGTTCATTAACCATTTTAATTTGTTTACTTATTTCGTTTTTAAGTTCATTTACACTATTTATAAATTAGGTCATTTTTTGTGTTAAGTTGAGCAATTTATCCATTTGTTATTATTCATAAGCTAAGGATTTTATTATTAATTAATTGTGTATAAAAGAACGTAAAAAAAAAATATAGTTCAGTCGTTTTAGTAATCAGAACAATTGTGTTTTAGTATCTGACGGCTTCCTTCAAGTTACAAGTGCTTGTAAGGAATTTGATTGCGATTTAGTACCAGTTCAAATTTATGTGTTTGAATTGACCACCACTAAATTTTTTTATCAACAAACATTTTGGTGACCCCAGTTTTTGGTTAGATATTCTAAGTTTCCCCACATCAGTCGTAAGGGACTTTGATAGCCATAACAAACAAAAAACACACATCCTTTAGATTTAGAGGCATAATACAAGGCATCAGGACACCTTGAAGGTATCAAGATTTCAACTCACGCAACCAAGACGTTAACAGGATTTACCGGTTGTGTGTATGAGGACAAACACAGTGCTAACTGCTAGAATACTATCAGTTCCGGCAACAGCAAGTTCAACTCCTATTTTGAAAAACCCTCACGAGTAGTGCAGGTCTAAACAAATCAAAAGGAGTAGCCACAAGCGGCCAACACAAACTCAAACACAAACTCAACACAACGCAATCAGCTCACAATGGCAACCATTCAGGATCTTGTGGCACAACAGGAAATAAGGGCTGGTAATATTGAAAAAATCATTTCAATTATTAAAAAAGCTCCACTCGACAGAAGAACTGAAGAATTTTATCAAAGTATCATTCCGTTTACTTTTTTTTTACTCGTTTCCGTATGGCAGTCATTTGAGAAAACAGAGAATAAAATTCGTAGCGATTCAACTTTGTCAGAAGAGGATCCTTATATTGTTAGGGATTTATACAAATCAACTGGTGCAAAATACAGCTCTGCAATTGAATACATTGAGTCAGAAATAAAGAAACTGACGCCTTTAAACACCAAGCCAGTGCCAACCATAAGAGAGAAGATATCAGAAGACTTTTCATCTAAACAGTATGGCGCAGAAGAGGAATCAATTCATGGACTAGCTAAAAGGATAACTGCTCGTATGACAGCACTTACTCGTCTGCTACATGGCTTAGACTCAATAGATGCAGATCAGCCAAAACAGTTTTATCAACTCAAATCTGACTCTGTGAAAAATTTATGAACTCAAGTTCAAGATTTATATGACCACATGTGGCAGAAGACTGGAGATCTATCAAAGGTGGGACTACATCAAGATAAATACGATACCCTGGAAGACTTGGTTCAACATTATCTAGTTAAACTTGCAGTATTAACAGACAAATGCAATGAGGGTGCAACTCTTGCGCCACGTCTGGGAAGTGACATGACAGTACACAGTTCACTGCCCCTTCCAAAGGTAACGATTCCTCAATTTAATGGCGACTGTTTAAAGTGGCGTCAGTTCTATGAACTTTTCTTAGAAATGGTAGACAAGCAGTCTCTCCCGAATGTCCAAAAAATGTGGTATCTCAAAACCAATTTATCGGGGGAGGCTGGCAAACTAATAAGCCACCTAACTCTAACAGAAGAAAATTACAAAACGGCATGGACCCTTCTTCAGGAGCGTTACAACAATAAACGGATTCTTGTAGCCACGCTAGTAGAAAGGATCCTGAGTCAACAAAAGGGAACATTATCTACTGCATCAATCAAGACTCTTCATGATACAACAAAAGAATGCATGTTAGCACTTAACAACTTGAATATCGACACATCCGCTTGGGATGCCCTACTAATTCAAATAATGATGAAAAAATTAGATCACACTCTTTACATTCGGTTTATACAATCCTTATCGAAACCGAAGGAGGTACCCACTATTAGAGAATTATTTTCATTTTTGGAGATGCAATTCGAATCAATGGAGTCGATTGGTAAAACATTAATTACCCATCAAGGTTCCAGCAAGGTTGTTTCCTCTATTGCTTCAGTGGAGAATAACAGCAATTGCAAACTATGCAATAATGGTAAGCACCGCATTTATCATTGCAAACAATTCATGACAATGACAGAAAATGAAAGACTCAAATGGGTACAACAACAGAAACTATGTGTGAACTGTTTTAAGTCTGATCATTTAGCCAAGACTTGTACTTATGGCAACTCTAAAAATGTAATAACAAGCACAACACGTTACCATTTATCAAAAAAATTTCAAGTCTCATCAATAGCCTCAAAGCAAACGCCACCCACAAAGCACGATTTTACACCAGCCAATACAGCCGCAGTCTCCTCAGCATCAACAGAAGACAAGAAAAACGTAATTTTAGCCACAGCAAGGGTTATTATCAAGGCGGCAAATGGAATTTCAGAAGAATTTAGGGCTGTACTGCATTCAGGTTCACAAGTCAATATAGTGACTGAAAGGCTCGTAAGAAAGTTATCGCTTAAAACAACAGAGACCAATTTGTCCATTGACGGAGTTGGAAGAATTCAAAAAAAGGCATATCACCGCGTAAATATGAAAATGATGTCTCGTAATCATGAATTTTCGACTAACTTGGAAGCTTTTGTGTTACCAACAATTATACCAGCACAGCCAAATCATAATTTGGATGTTTCTAATTGGAAAATTTGACAGGACATTCATTTGGCAGATCCCAATTTTAATACGCAAGGAAAAATTGATATTCTTCTCGGTGCGGAGTTTTATTTTAGTCTAATACAACCTGGTACCATAAAAATTTCGAATGATCATCCTATACTTCAAAATACTTCGCTTGGCTGGATTGTAGGCGGCATACTCAAACAACCCATAATTGATTTCCCATCTGCAACGTTAACATGTGCGGTTTTTGACGGTGAAACCTCATTAGAAAAAGCAATCGAACAACTATGGAAACTCGATGAGGTAGAGTCAAATAAAAAAACAATGTCTCCAGCAGAAAATCTGTGTGAATCTCACTTCAATCAGCACGTTCAGATGGACTTAAGTGGTCGTTTTATTGTCAAACTTCCGTTTAGCGAAAATCCAGCAGCATTGGGGCATTCTCATCAAATGGCATACAATAGATTCATTAGTCTAGAGCAACGGCTACAGAAAAATACAAATATGCAAGGTCAGTACATTAAATTCAT
Organism: Cistogaster globosa; assembly: GCA_937654795.1. NCBI lineage: Eukaryota > Metazoa > Arthropoda > Insecta > Diptera > Tachinidae > Cistogaster > Cistogaster globosa. Next base: position 102,140,837 of record OW569403.1, on the reverse strand, counting down.
AAGGGAATATGAAAATTTAGGACACATGGAAAAGGTCAACTTGGATAACATATCAAATCCAAAATACTTTATTCCACATAATTGTGTTCTAAAACCTGACAGCACAACAACAAAACTCAGAGTAGTTTTCGATGCTTCTGCAAAAACGTCAACAGGCTATTCTCTAAATGAATTAATGTACACTGGACACTATCCAAAGTGATCTGTTTTCTATTTTACTACGGTTTCGAATGCCTAAATTTGTCTTTACAACAGACATCGAAAAAATGTACAGACAGATATTAATCAGTCCAGACAACCATCAATACCAGTTGATCATATGGAGAGAAAATCCTTCATTACCAATTAATTATTATAGGCTTAATACAGTAACATACGGCACACGAGCAGCTCCTTATTTGGCTACAAAATGTTTACAGAGAATTGCAGAAGAAAACATGGCTCGCTATCCACTTGGATCTCAAATGCTAAAAAAAAATTTCTATATGGATGACGGTCTCGGTGGTGCTGATAGCTTAAGTACAGCGGTTGAAACTCAAAGGGAACTAATAGCTATTTTGAAAAAACACGGATTCAACCTAAGGAAATGGTGTTCAAATACTTCTAGAATACTGAAGGATATACCACATAGTGATCGAGAAGTCAACTTAGATTTCAATGACAATATAAGCAAAACAATAAAAACATTGGGATTATATTGGATGCCTCAAACCGATCAATTTTGCATTAAGGTAAAAACTAACCATCTTCAAGTAATATCAAAACGCACAGTTACTTCCGAACTCGCAAAACTATTCGATCCCCTTGGTCTCCTTGCTTCCATTGTTGTGAAAGCAAAGATATTTATTCAACAATTGTGGCAACTTACACTAGATTGGGATGAACCATTACCTCAGAAGCTCTGTGCTACTTGGAATACATTTCGAAGTGATTTGGAAAGTCTCAACAATTTCAAAATATCTCGACATATATTTTATGACGAGACTCCAATAAAAACACAATTACATGTGTTCGCAGATGCATCGGAAAAGGCCTTTGGCGCGGCTGTGTATATTCGTTCTGTTACAAAGGATGGAAGAGTAGCTGTGCGATTGCTTTGTGCGAAATCAAGAGTGGCTCCTTTGAAACAACAAACGCTACCTCGGCTAGAGCTGTGTGGCGTAGTAGTAGCAGCTCAACTTGCTAACAGGGTAAAAATCGACTTAAAGTTTCAAGATCGGACTATGTTCCCATGGACCGATTCCGAAATAGTGCTTTCCTGGATAAAATCACAATCGTCTTTATATAAAACATTCGTCGCTAATAGGGTATCAACTGTCCAAACATTAACATTGCCAGAACAATGGAGATATGTACAATCGAAAGATAATCCTGCCGACATTCTATCCCGAGGTCTTCAACCATCAGATCTATCTATATGTGGATTATGGTTTCATGGGCCAGTATTTCTTCATGGAAAAGAAGAGCTGTGGCGAGCGGAAGTATCTCCTCAACATATTATTCCAAACAACATGGAATTAAAAAAGGTAGTTACTGCAGCAATAGTAACGACGGACATCGATTTCATATATAGAATTCAACACAAAAATTCGTTTAGAAGATTGCAAAGGATTTTGGCATATGTGCTCAGATTCATAAGAAACTTACGAATGTCAAATACGCAGCGACCAAAAAATATATCACCTATTCCTAAGGAGCTAGACGACTCCCTTCTTTTAATTATTCATGCCATACAAGCTTCAGATTTTGCAGTCGAAATAAAACAATTGAAAGGCAACAAACAAATAAGCAACCATAGCTCTATCAGCAGTTTATCACCATTTTTAGATGAGGGAGGCATTATTCGCGTAGGAGGAAGATTGAAACATTCCAATCTACAACCAGACGCAAAGCACCCAATAATATAATATAACGATCCCTTGGTAAAATTATTATTTACAATGACGCATGAAGAGTACAAGCACTGTGGAACTCAAGCACTTCTAAGCACAATAAGGCAAAGGTTTTGGCCAATAAAAGGAAAGATAAAAGCACGATCAATTATTCAAAAATGCATAAGGTGCACTAGAGCGCGACCGCAACTATACCAACAGGTAATGGGTAATCTACCAAAACAAAGAGTAGTTCCTGCTAGACCATTTATAAACTCTGGTGTAGACTATTGTGGCCCATTTTGGGTACACTACAAAGTCAGGGGTAAAAGACCAACCAAGGCTTACATAGCTGTGTTCTGCTGTTTTGCAACAAAGGCAGTCCACTTTGAGCTTGTGTTTGACTTATCAACTGAATCGTTCATTGGGGCTCTTAAACGATATATTGCTCGTCGTGGGCACTGTCAAAATATTTATTGTGATAATGCTACGAATTTTGTCGGAGCAAAAAATAGTTTGGCAGAATTATCTAAAAACATATATTCAGACAAGGCACAGGAAGTGATCATTTCAGCTTCCAGCTCAAACGGCATACAATTTCACTTTATCCCACCGAGAGCACCACATTTTGGAGGCCTATGGGAAGCTTCAGTGAAGTCCGCAAAACATCTCTTGGTACGCAGTGTATCAACTGAAGCACTAACCCATGAAGAATTAGAAACAATTATCATCGAAATCGAAGCAATTTTGAATTCTCGCCCTCTCACTCCACTATCAAACGATCCAAACAGTCTTGAAGCATTGACACCGGGTCATTTTCTCATCGGTGAAGCACTAACATCGCAAGTAGACAGCAGAGCTGATACTCTTAAGACGTCCAGCATATTACACTGGAAGTTAATCTCACACATAAAACACCAATTCTGGAAAAGGTGGTCAGCAGAATATTTACATGAACTCCAACAACGTCACAAATGGAAGCAAAAGATCAGCAATCTCAAAACGGGAGATATGGTTATCATCAAAGAAGATAACCTTCCTCCGATGAAATGGCCTCTAGGAAGAATTCTAAATGTGTTAAGTGGTGATGACGGTGCTGTAAGAGTGTCTGAAGTAAAAACATCAACAGGGGTATTTAAGCGACCCATTCACAGGCTGGCTCCACTATTTCCAGAAAATGAAAAAGAAGTCCGAACAGAAATAAAACCAGCACTAGGACGATCTTTGCCCAGAAAAGACGAAAAGGATACCATCCCAACAAAAAGATTCAAGGCTTCAAATAACCCGATAATACTAACTGCATTATTATCACTATTCCTAATGCCTATGGTGCTGTGCAACAACTTGATTGTTACACCATTTCAGAATGACCCAGGGTTGTATTTCGAAGGACTAGGAAAGGTGAAACTAAATACGGCGGAATGGAAAATGTTAGTGTATTACGATTTAATGCCATTTTATTCAGAAATAAAATCCTTTTCATCAGGTTTGCAAACTTTACAGCAACTGTGCCCTGTAATGCAAAAACACTAGATGTGCAATATCTTGGTGAACAACATGAAGCAAATCAAAAATGAATTACTCCAAGATGAAGAATTATTTTCCAACAGACGTTTTAAAAGATCTCCATTTAACATAGTTGGCACTATTGCCCGTTCACTTTTTGGTGTTCTTGATGCAGACTACGCAGAAGGAATGTCAAGGACACATAACTAGTCTTTTAAAAAATCAAACATCAATAATTGATTCAACCATCAACGTCATTAAACAGGATGAAGTTAATACTCGGAATAAAATAAATGAGATCTTAGAAATGGTTGAGCAAAACAAAAATGAAGTAGCTAAGGAATCTTCCCAACTAAGCAACTCGCAACTTGTTGGAATTCTGTCAACTCACTTGGCATTAACAGCAATAAATCTACAGAGAATAGAGGCCGAAATCATTAATGTACTTACTGATACTCATAATGGAAAAATAAGCCCTGTTTTATTGTCTCCTAATCAATTAAAAGAGGAGATTACTGTCATCAAGGCTAATCTCCCAGCGTCACATACTCTTCCAACAGTAGGTGATAGCTTAATTGAACTATATAAGCTTATGAAGATCATGGGAGCTGTAACAAAATATGAAGTTATTTTCGAAGTTAAGATACCTCTAGTTAATCAGCAGTTCTTTGAGCTGTTTAAAATAGTACCAGTTCCAACAATAAAAAATAATACTTTAATCGCCATCAAACCTGACAAATCATACCTAGCTACAGATGTACATAGAGAGGAATATATGCTTCTCAATTCAAAGGACGTAGCAAATTGTATCAAAGCCAAGGAGGACGAATATATTTGTAAAAATCAGCTGTCCAAACTCAGAAGAAATGCAAACGCCAACCCCTGTGTGATCAATATCTTCAATAATCAATCAACAACTAATTGCAATTTTCAAAGAATCCCAGGAACAACAGTTTGGAGTCAATCGAATCATAAAAATAAGTGGATCTTTGCTACTACAACCGACATTGAAGCGTCAATGGTATGTGACATGAAACCCACGCTCATCACAATTAGAAATGCAGGAATAATGGAAATTGGTTCCAATTGTGTAATGAAAAACAATTTTGTAACAATACAAGGGCATTTTGAAGCATCAAATAGTATACATACCTCCTATGTAAGACTAAAACATATCGAATCAATAAGTCGACCACAGGAAATAGAAAAGATTTTTGTTAACACTAAAGGGACTCAATACAAGGTCCACTTAGAGGAGCTGAAAAATCTACAAAAACAATTAAATGAGTCAACTCTAGAACATTTACCACAACTCATCAACGCTAAAAGTCAACATCATCACGCTGTCAGCTACACCCCGCTTATTTGTTGCATCATTATATTACTTTGCCTGCTGAGTTGGAAGATCCGTTCAAAAGTCAATAAAACATCTCAGTTCACACCCAAGCCAGCTATGAGGTCACAGTCATCACAACAATATCTGTGGTAGAACCCTGAAACCAGTCGATCAATCCACCCTAGGTGCACTAAGTTCATAATTTGAACGGCGTTCAACGCGGCGGAGAATGTTAAGAACAAACATTTGTTTATTCATTTTATTATTATTGTTAAGAACATACTTTAATATATTTGAATACATTTATATAAATTTATTCTGCTTGACCTAATTCTAGTGCATTAACCAATTGCTTACACAATATTTAGTTTCATTTTTTGTTTAATTGCTTATTGCACAATTCCTTTAATATTTTGTTAATCGCATACACAGCATTTTAAGTTCATTAACCATTTTAATTTGTTTACTTATTTTGTTTTTAAGTTCATTTACACTATTTATAAATTAGGTCATTTTTTGTGTTAAGTTTAGCAATTTATCCATTTGTTATTATTCATAAGCTAAGCATTTTATTATTAATTAATTGTGTATAAAAGAACGTAAAAAATAAATATAGTTCAGTCGTTTTAGTAATCAGAACAATTGTGTTTTATTATCTGACGGCTTCCTTCAAGTTAAAAGTGCTTGTAAGGAATTTGATTGCGATTTAGTGCCAGTTCAAATTTATGTGTTTGAATTGACCACCACTAAATCTTTTTATCAACAAACATTCACATTTAACATTATTTAAAATATTTCCACTTTTTAATGTTGGTAATTTAACTTTACAAAAAAATTTCACAGCGTTTTAATTATCAGATGATTTTGACAGCCGTATACATTTTACACAAACAAAAATGCCTGATGTTATCGTATATATTTTTTTAACGCCGCCACCTGGTAATTGATAAGCTTTGAGTTCAACAATTAGAATCAGTCGCTGTTAACAGCATGAAGAAAATAGAAATGTAGCGTGCGAATTACGTCTGAATGAAATACCGTTTAAGGAAAATGAAAACCTATACCTAGTATTTAAAAAAATCTGTGGATTATTAATATTCGTGTTCAAATCGGTAACCGAGAGATGCGATGATTATTGTAAAGAATTTTTTTTTTCTTAAATCATTTGCGAGCTACCGTAAATCAAATAAAGGTTTTAACTCCTTTTTGAGACATATTGGCGAATCTTCTGACAACAAATTCTACGTTGATGAGTTTGAACACCTGAACAATGTATTTCACGAACATGCTCCATATGCCTTTAGATTTGTTTGTTTCTTCAAGCCACGTTCGTGGATAGATATTAATTTCAATAACCTCCTTAGCCTTACCCTTAAATTTAGATTAAATTAAATCTATAGAGAAAAGTTGTTATTGCTTATCATACTGAACGAAAAGTGGGTCTATTGTTTTCTTTTTTTTTTTATTTAGTTTAAAATAGTAGTATTAAGAATACTTTATAAAAAGCATATAATAATTTTTGACCAATTAATTAAATTAGCTCTAATAACAATTATTTTTAACATAAGTTATACATTTTCTTTTAAAAATATTTATATTCTCTTCATTTTTTACTTCATTAGGTAATTGATTAAATACTTGTAGACCCATGTAAAGCAGACATCTCTTCATTGCGTTGGTTTTAGCTCGATGTATTCTGAAATCATTTGCATTTATGAGGTCATATGGTTGAATTTCGTTGACATAAGTCAGTTGTTGTGTTAAATATTCTGGAGCCTTTCCTGTTTTCATTTTGTGGATAAACATACACGTATTCAGTTGTAGTCTTTGTCGTATATTAAGCCATTGTAACATATTAAGCATGAATTGTATAGGGGTATATCTGTTGCATTTAATTATTGACCTCATAGCTTTATTCTGTAGTTTTTGTAACCTTTCTATCTGAGCATTTGTACAGCATGTAAACAGTATTGTTGAACCGAATTCAAAATGTGGTTTAATAATTGTATTGTATATATTTATTGCTGTTAATATTAAAATTTTATTTCTTATTCTTTTAAAAAAGCCAATTTTTTTACCAATTTTTTTACAAATATAATCCACGTGATCTTTAAAATTCATATTTTTATCTATTATAAAACCGAGGTATTTAATTTTTTCCACTTTTTCTATTATTTTATCATTTATTTTAAAATCTGTATTGTTGTTCATATTTATTTCCATAATTTTAGTTTTATCTTCGTTAAGTTTTAGTTTATTCATTTTTAACCATTGACTTAAGTTTACTATATCACTATTTAATTTAATCTGACATTCTTCATCAGTTTCTGATATATTATATATGAGAGCATCATCTGCATATAGTATAATTTCACATTTTTGAAGCACATTAGGCATATCATTAATATATATTATAAACAACAGGGCACCAAGGATTGACCCTTGCGGAACTCCATATTCATTATTAATTGCACTTGATTTTACACTATTAACTCTTGTTATTTGATTTCTATTTGCCAGGTATGATCTAAACCAGTTTAATTCTTTATCTCGTATACCATAATTATATAATTTTTGTATCAAGATGTTTCTATCTATAGTTTCAAATGCCTTTTTAAAATCGAGAAATATTGCCATTATTTTTTCGTTTTTGTTTATATTTTTCCAATTATTGATAACGTAATTTACAGCCGTTTCACAAGAATATTTTTTTCGAAATCCTGATTGATATCTTGATAGATTATTGTTTAATTCTAGATATTGTTCAAGTTGCTTTTTTACCACTTTTTCGAGGATTTTTTCACATAATTTTAACGAATTTATAGGCCGGAATTCTTCGCACTTATTTGTTTTCGATACTTTTTCGATAGGTGTTACCATAGATGTTTTCCAATTTTCTGGAAATTTACCCGTTTTTAGTGATTTATTTACAATTTTAAGTAATATTTCACCAATTATATTCCAATTATCTAATATCACATGAATATTTACGTTATTAAAATCCGGTTTCCTTTTTATATTTTTACAGACGTTTTTTAATTCAAAACTTGTTATTTCACGAAACTTAAATATAGAATTTATCACATTTATTTGATTAATATATTGCACGTGTTCTATTTTATCTACTAAAGAAATAAAAGTATATAAATTTTGTTTGTCGCCCGAAAATTCAGGTAAGGCAAGAAGTTCAATCGGACTTACAAGGTTCAAGGCAATACCTTCTTAAGCCATTTTATTAAAATAATATTAAAAATTAATTATATACCGAAGTCAAAAAAATCACAAATTCGTGTATTGTAAAATATATAATTAACAAATTTTATCAATGAATAATAAATCTAAAAAACAATTAGTTATTTGATTTAAAGTAATACTTAAATTAGGCTTGTATCCGCCTTCCTTTGATTCATCAAATCTCAGCAATTCATTCTAGCTTTTAAAATTCATCTTTGCAGTTTAATTTTTCGTCTTTTTATTATTGTTATTAATTTTTGTTTCTTCTTTTCATATATTTTTTTCTTTAATTATATTTTAACTGTATTATTTTTTGTCTTTTTTTTTAACAAAATATCAGATATTTATTTTATTTTATTTAATTAAACAATTTTTAATCATATTTTTAATTTTCCTTATTTCATTCCTTCTTGCAACATCACTTCCACTTATTGTTTTAACGTTCTCTTCTTTTATTGTTTTTTATTATTTTTCTAGTTTAAATTCTTTAAGTTCTTAGATATTTTTAAAATTAAAAAAAATTTCGTTTTTTTCATAATCCTTCTATTAACAGATTTAAATATTTAATTACTAAACATTTAAATATTTTTAACGTTCAATGAAAATTACAAGGATACACTAAAAAAAATTCTTTTTATATTTAATCTCCGATCAAAAGTTAAAGGATTCACAGCACACCTTCATTATATATTCACATCCTTTGTAATTTTTATAGTTGTATCCTCGAGGGTCGCGTAGAAATCGCAGGTTTATTACAATTTTTTTTTTAATCCTTATCTTTGTCCTCTTTATATAAAATTTTTAATTTTTTTCACATGCACCTTCATGTTAAACAACAATACAATACTTGTATTAAATTAATATTACGTTTGATTTTTTTTACCCACTATTAGTATAATTTTCACTTACACTCTTGTTTTTAGAAGGATATCTGGGTGTCCTACCGAATGCGCCAGTTTTATTGTTATTGTTGTTGTTTAATTTGCACTCAAACAATATTTTTGTTTTTTATAATGTATTTATTTAAAACCAATTTTACACATTCAATTCCAATTATAAATTAACAAACAGTTTTTATTTTTTTACAAAATGTTGAAACTAAAAAGCAGCCAAACAAAGTTTCTTATTATTATTAATATTGTTTAAAGTTTTTGTGGGAGAGATATATGCACAAATATACATACATATAACTGTTAACATCTTGATTTTCGAACGCAATTTCACTTATCAATTTTTGTCTTAAACACCACTTCCAAGTTTATTCCAGCTCCGGTTTTTTAGTTTTACGTCATAAATTTAAATAGGTCTTATTTACCCATTAAATGGAAATCTTGTCTCACTCTGTCAGCTTGACATTGCATTGTGTTGTTAATATGGTGCAATCCTAGTAAAGTATGTTACTATTCTAAGTTGTCTATTTTTCATTTTCTCATCTCAACATTATCTGCAAATTTCTTTTATCATGGTTTACCCAAATTTGTAACGTGTTTTTTTCATCCATTCTAATAGCAGCAAGACTGCAAATAGTTTGATTTGTTTGCTAGAGGATGCTATATTCGGTTATGCCGAATCTTTTATTCGTATACCCTTCACCATATATGTAAATCTAGTTTAGTGAAGTAAATCCAATAAAAAATAAACAAATATTGGGGTGACAAAGAAATTTAAAAGTAAGAAGAAAAAAATAGTACTATATACAATTTTACAAATATGTCATCGGCGTTGTTTGAATAATTTTAGTATTTTCCATAAGATCTTTTCAAAAGATTTTAAATAATACACATATTGATATCTTAAAAGATACTGTAGAAATTACAAATGGAACTTTGATATACCCTCTTTCAACCTGTGGTGAAAGGTATAAAAAACAAATATATGGGGCGATAGAGAATGAACAAATTAGAAAAATAAACATCTAGTAAAAGAATTGGCTCTCGCCCATATTTGTAAGATATCAATATGGGTAACATTAAAAAGGTTTTAAGAGATATCTCAGGAAATACTAAGATTTTTTAATAATGTTAAACTTATTAAGAGTCGTTGATTTTTATGGGAAATTATATATAGTACTTAATTTTTTTTCTTACTTTTTTAGTCTCTGTCACCCTTATACTTGTTTACTAAGCCGGAATTACGTACTCTTACTTATTCAACTTTCGTTTAAATTCCTGCAGGTGGTTGTTGCTTATGTTGAAAAATTGGTAAACCTTCACCTGATATAGCAAATTTTTCATTTACTAAGTTGGGACAAAAACCCTAAGCATAACTTAAAATCTTCGAAAAAGCTTCTTTTGAACAGAAAAACTTTATGATAGGAAAGAATATTTTATGCCGGTTTTTCTTTAAATTATTTAATGAGAAATCTGCAGTATGGTACATATGGTTATACTTATAGAGTGAAGGGTATGTAAGATTCCATATAACCGATTATAGCAGCACTCTTACTTGTTTTACCCTTCACAACAAAAAGTGGAAAAAGAGCATATCTAAGCTTGTTATTCCCTTTGTAATTTCTACATTATCCATTTACGACCCCATAAATTGTATGTACTCGTATGTATTCTGAAATCTTATGCATTGCGAAGTCGATTGAGATATCTAGTGGGATGGACTTGATGGGTCTAATATCATATACTAAGCTCATAAAACGTCTGTATATTTAATCTTTGATTTTGTCTTCGTCAGCTTATGCCCACAAAGCTTCATTATTGCTGGCAAAGTCTGCAATGTATTTCTTGATAATATCTTAATATTGTAGTATCATGAATAGTGTTCAAGTTAACTTTCGTCTTCCTGTTTTTCACTGCCATTCTTACCTCATTTTTCATTGTATTTTTCAGTTAATTCTTTCAAAGCTTACGATATTTCTGTGAAATATTTGATGGTTTTTGTAATTTACATAAATAAAACTGAAAACTATATTCATAAATTATTTTACTAAAATAAAGGAATTATTTAGAATCACAAGGTTTGAGTAAAAATATTTGAAAGAATATAATTATATTACATCCGTGGCTATACCGATGGTTGAAAAAGGAAGAATAAATCTATACGACGATTTGCAGAGAAAATAATGAAGATGTGCGTTGAGTTGACTGTGAACTTCATTTAGTCAAATTAATATTGATTGATTATGAATATTTTTCGTGTTCTTATTTTAATAAGTTGTGAAAATAGATTATGTTTACTATGTACACAACCTAAGGTAGATAGATGCGAAGAATGCTAATGACGGATGAAGCGGTCCAGAAAATGCAGCATTTCATTCTTCTAGCGTCTAATTTCTCTTGTTTTCTTTCAAAACGTCCGCATACATTTGCAAATAATTTTACTTTCTAAAATTTTTTTAAAATTAAATTAAAAAATGAAGATAAGCCAAAAAAGGTAAATTTTAATTCATTAAAAAAAGTTATATAAAAATGTCATCAGTTCTTAATGATTAGGTTCATTAGTTAGCATTTCCTGAAAGATCTCTTCGAATGCTTTTAAATGATACCCATATTGATTTCTTACAAATATAGTCCACAACCGTACTTTTGTATGAAAAGTTCAAAGACCCATAACTCGGAAAATATGTGCAAGCGCTAATTTTTTCTCGTGATGTTTTTTCTTATTATTTAAGTTATTTTATTGTTCCAAATAATATGGGAAAATTAGAGGAAGGCGTAACAGGCACGGACAGACGGACATCGCTCAATCCACCTAGAATATATGTATTTACTTTATGGGGTCTGAGTTTAACTGAAAAAATAAGAAATAACGTAAATAATGATGATCTTAGTGTTTTGATTTCACTTGACCTCTCCAGGGCTTTTAACTCTATTGACCACTGTGAACTACTTGGTAAGCTTAAGAATGAGTTTTAATTTTTCTAGATCTGCGTGCAAACTTATTTATTCTTATTTAGTTGGTAGATCTCAATTTGTTCAATTAGATGGAGTTAAGTCAGGATTACGTATGCTTTCTTCTGGAGTGCCCCAGGGATCTGTCTTAGGACCACTTTTATTTATTTTATATGTAAACAGTCTTCCTTATTGCATTAACTCAATGAGATGTAATACTTTCTTATTTGCCGATGATATTTTCATATTATTCACTGGCTGTATGGATTTCAAAGATGTACTGGAAGCTAACATAAACTTTAGCTTGCAATGTGTTACCCAATGGACTTTAAATAACTCTCTTAAACCCTACAAAAACAAAAGCCATGATGTTTGGGCCAACGAATCGTTTTAATGTTGATTTAAATATTTTCTTTGGAAACGTTAGGATAGAGTTTGTTGAACATCTTAGATGTCTTGGTGTAATATTAGATTGTAAGCTTTCTTTTACTGCGCATATTGACTTATTGAGTTTTAGACTCGTTGGTATTTTGCGTCAGATCTATTCGAATAATTTATTCTTGCCCTTTCAAGTTAGTTATAGATTGGCTTATGGCATGCTTATGTCGCAGGTTTTATATGGATTGGAAACTGTTTCTGGAACAAATACTGTGCAGTTAAATAGAATTAAGCGTTTAATTAATATTGTAGTCCGTTTTGTTTACAGTATTCGGCGATATGAACACATATCATCTTACGTTAAACGTTTTCTTGGCTGTGCTTTTTTAGAATTTATAAAATACCGCAATTTAATATATTTTCGTAGAATTATTTCAGCTGGTAAACCAATTTCTTTATGTAGTACCTTTCAATATACGCGATCTACAAGAAACAATCACATTATTATACCTAAAATATCATGTTCATTTTTTGAAAAATCTTTTTTGGTTCGTATTGCGAGATGGTGGAATATTTTACCCCATTATTTATGTACTTTTTCCCAGTCTAACAATGTTTTTCGTTTAAAACTTCTACGACTGTTTTTGAGTTCAGGAATTTAACTGCATATGTATGTATGTATGTATGTTCTTGTACCTTTTATATGTTTATCTTATTGATTTAGGGTTGCTGCTGATTGGACTTATTTATACATATTTTTTTTTCGCTGTGGCTGGGGGCCAAACCAAAGTAAATAAATAACAAATTAATTAATGAAATAACATAATGTAATTTGCTTATGTAATATATGTAAATTATAAATGTACTAAATTTTTTCTATTTAAAAAAGGATAAGTAATTGTATTTTATGTTTATTTAATATCGCATAAATATGAATTTATTATCTCAGGCTTAATTCCTATGTAATATTATTATTTTGGCCGTACTGGGCTTTATATTACAGAATGAAAATAAATAAATAAAAATAAAATAAATAAAACTGGATATTGTAGAAATAACAAACGGAATGACAAACTAAAGGTGCCTTTAGATGAAATGTTTTTACATATGACTTTTCAGATTATCCATAACGAAATACATATGTATCGTGTAAACGGTTTAAAACATTTCTTATGTTAAATACATATGTAAAAGTAACATGACAAATTTTTATTTAGACTTCCAGTGGTGCAACTTGTTTTTTCTTCACTTATACCGTTTTTAAATGATTAACTACCAGCCCTAAATTAGCGCGTAAAGCGCAAGAGATCTGTCAAAATTTCTCATGTACATACAAAATGTATGAAGCATCCCTAAATAGCACGGCGTCAATGCTTAGCAATTGAAAAATCCAATTTTGACAGCTCGTAAGGTAATGCAGTTGCCTGCAAGCTACTGTTGTTTACATATTTTTTTGTAGTATTTAGAGAACGTTATGAAACAGTAATGACATTTTAGTTTTTTTCACGTTTTTATCATTGTTTTGCATTCAATTTTATAGGGTTTTATTAAAAATGATAAATTAACATTACTGTTTACAACAAAACGTTGCGCTTTTATTTAGGTATATCATTTCAGCGTAAAAGCCATGCGTTATTTTGCGTCGCGTCTTACGCGCTAATTTAGGTAAGGCTGTAAAAAGTGCAAAATGCACTAAAATCGTTGGAGGAGAAAAGAATTGACATCTTTATTAGCATTAACAGAGCCGCTCACCAAACAACTGTTGTAAACAATGAATTACTTTGTTGTTTATGTCAGAAGTAATTAGCAAATACGTTTAAACGCGAAATTTAAAGCCATATGTAAAAATGACAACTTTGACATACATAAGGAATTACATGTGGATTTTCAAACTGACAAGACATATGCAAAAAAACATTTCGTCTAAAGAAGAGCAAAAAATAAGTAACAAAACATCAAGTAAATAAATTGGCGTTCGCCGGGAAATGCAAATATTTTTTGAAAATGCTTAACCCATTAAGAACCGGTGACATTTAAATGTGAAATTATGAAGAGAACTAAATTTCTTTCTTAATATTTAATTCCCTGTCACCAAAATTTTGCTTTTTCGATTAAAGTTAACTCACTAAACTATAATTACATACATATATGGTGAAGGGTATATAAAATTCAGCATAGCCGAATATAGCACTCTTACTTGTTTTAGTTTTATTTTGACTTTAATTATGTATGTTTAACCTTATAATTTTCGATTTTTATAGTTTCGTTGCTTAGGTTATTGGTTTGGTTCGTCTGTCTCGAATAATTTCTGATAAATAGCGCTTCGATGCGAACAATGCATTAATAAAATATGTATATTCCTATAATGTTATATCTAATAATTTCTTTAAACTTACCGCAGGCACATGTTTGTAACTTAATGTCATCGTAATCAAAATTTTCATCTAAAGTGTCTCCGAAAGCATTTGTAAGACCGGATCCGATTCGAAATATTGCATCAAAAAGAAACCTACTTGTGCGATTCTTAGTTTCATTCTCCTTATATTTTATTTGAAATTTGCATTCATAAATTTTATTAAATACACATAAATACAAAAAGAGATAAACAAATATCATTTTGGATGCAAATTGAGCATTCTATTTGCTTTATATATCCATATTTAGATTTATATATATAAATAGATATATATATATATATATATATATATATATATATATATATATATATATATATATATATATATATATATACATATATTTATATATATGGCTTAAATCTAGTTAACGGACGCAACTTAAAAATTAAAAAAAGGTTGTCTGCAGGGTGTAAAATTTAATTTTAAGCAAAAAATGTTAAATGGAAAATTTTGGGCTGAACCTTAGTTTCGGAGTTACGGGCCTCCAAGGTTTGCATGTATAGAATGGCATATATCGAGTATTTTGTGGTGTAGTGAGGCAATATAGGTATCATTGGAAAGGTAATTTTATTATCTATTAAATTGAAAAGAAAATATTAAAAAAAAAAATAAAAAAAAACAGGTAACGGCCAAAAAAAGCTGTTTTTCCCTAAAACAGATTTAGCAGAAAATCTTTATTAAGCGAAGCCGGTGTTGGTCACACCATAGAGGAGAAAATCCTCGCGCATGGCCCAAGGCCGGCTATGCACAAAATCTTTAGTAAGCGAAGCCGTTGTTGGTCATACCATAGAGGAGAAAAACCTTCCGCCCGGCCGAAGGCCGGCTACGCAGAGACTCTTTAGTAAGCGAAGCCAGTGTTGGTCATACCACAAAGGAGAAAATTCTTGCGCCCGGCGGAAGGCTGGCTACGCAAAACATCTTTAGTAAGCGAAGCCGGTGTTGGTCATACCATTGAGGAAAAAATCCTTGCGCCCGGCCGAAGGCCGGCTACGCAGAAAATCTTTAGTAATCGAAGCCGGTATTGGTCATACTAAAGAAAAAAAAAATCCTTGTACTTACAAACTTTGGAAGCCCGTAACTCCGAAACTGAGGGTCAGCCCAAAATTTTCCATTAACATTTTTTTAAATTTTAGGCTGCGTCCGTAAACTAGATTTGTTCCATATATATATATATATATATATATATATATATATATATATATATATATATATATATATATATATATATATATATATTGTTTGTAAATTTTATTGTTCATACTTGTTTTCGTATTTAAAGTAAAAAAGAAACGTGTGACGTATATAACAAAAGAAACAAAAAAAGATACAAAACTTTACACAAAAGATTATGTGTGGTATGTTTTTATTTAATAAAAATATTTCATTGGAGTATAAAATGTATGTTTATAACCTAACATATAGTATGATTTTTTGGAGAAGGTTTTTTTTAGGTAATGATTATCGTTTTGTGTTGTTTAGTATCTCTTTTTGCGGGTTGCTTTTTCTTGCTTCTCCAACGTGACAGTTTACATATAGACAGCTAACATATAAATATATAATCTTAATCTAAGAAACAACTCCTTAACATTGCATAACAAAAGTTTTAAGTATTCGCATTTCTATTAATTTAAATGGCTTATTCTTTTTACATTAATGACGGTACGTTTACAATGTCGAGCCATAACCACAGTGTATACAGAGATGTCACGAGACGGCTATAAACGTGTTTCTCTGTGCATCTCTTTCTTGACATCCTATCGACTTGAGTTTTGTTTTGATTTGTGTTTCTGGCGCAAGAAAAAATTAAACATTTTCTTTCAGGAAAAAATAAGGGTTGGTTTTTTATAAAATTATTAAAATTATTAATTTTAAATGAAATTTATGTTTTTTATTTGTAGCAGATGGCAATTTTGTTCATTTTTAATGTAAGTATATTTTAATAATAACATTGGAGTGTGTTTCTAATTCTATTTTTTCATTGTGTAGAAAGCTAACGGACAATTGGCAAACAACATGTAAGTATGCAATATACAAAAATTGATATTTATCCGTTTGTTAAAGTAAACTTTTTCTTTTTAAATATCAGGAGTTTACGATGCATACAAGAATATCCACCAGAAGAGAACCTTCTTATCTTCCCAAGGGATGCTTAAATCTAGTTTACGGACGCAGCTTATAATTAAATTAAAACACATTTCTGCGTTAAAAATACACTGCAGATTTACGGACGTTTTCACTTACGTATGCTGGAATTTTCTTATAAAATTACAGCATATCACATATTTATAATAATTTAATAATTAATTTCTTTATTTTCACCAAAATTTTATTACTTTTTTTAGCTAAAATTTTTTGTGCTTTATGTTTTCGTGTAAAATATCCAATTTTTGTTTTGTTTATTACCCTTTGTTCATAATAAAACAGCACTATATTTGTCTCTTTCTTGAGAAGCTGCAGAAAACCTGATTATATTGTTTTTCAAGTGCCAACGGTTTCACCTCTGTATACCCTGTGCCATAACCGCCAAAAGGGCTCTAGCGACATGATAGACTATTTTAGTTTTATTATGAAAACTTATTGTTCATGATCATGTGTATTATCTCACAAAATACCAGGGCTGTAGAATTTACCGTTATGATTTTACAGCAAAAACAATAAAGACAAGTACAAATCACTTTTCGTTTACAAATTTTGTTACCACGACTGTCGCTTGCGTCTTTATTCGTTTGTATAGTAGCAAAATAGAAAAATATTACATTTTATATCACTTCTTCTTTTAAATGGAGTTATGGAACAAGTAGTAAGTGTTTTATTTAAAAAAAGTTAATAATTTTCTGGTAATGAAAATTTTACTTCCGAGTTTGACCAAAACTGGTATTGTTCCGTATAGTGACACTGATTCTTCTGGACAAAAGCATTGTTTACAAGCACGTTCCAGCTCGGAACTTTCAGAGACATTAACAATAGAAGAAGAGACGTGTGTGGGTAAACGGGGCTACAAAAAGCAAAGAAAAATACCAAAGTGACTACATAATAAAAAACAGGGTGATACCAGTGTTCAACCAAATCCATGTGCAAACAAAAAGTGTGGAATTTTTTGTAGTGAAAAGTTCAGCGAGTCAGATCGTTAAGCAATAAATGAGCATTATTGGGTTATTGGCAACAAAATAAGACAAAGAGAATGGCTGATTTCATGTATTACGCCTATGTCTATCAAAAAACGAAGATGTGATAATAACAATAGAAAATGTACGTATAATTATGTTATTAATTATAATGGTAATAACATTATATAGAATAAAATAATTGGCAACCATGTCAGAGTAGAAGCAAATTTTTGCAGCTTGTTTTTTCTTCGCTTAAGTTTTAAGAAAATAAAATATTAAATATTATAAATATTAAATGAAATCTTCTGTGGCTGGTAAACGTTAACGTTTTTTTAATGTAAAAGCAAATGGGATCATCTGTAATATTTTGCTGATTAATTAAACCTATACTTTAAAATTACTGTGGATTGTTAACGCATGTTAATGCATTTTAAAATATTTTGGGACGCAAGTGCTTCATAACCTCACTTTTTTATCACCTTCTGTATTGTTGCCGTCAAATTTTTGCACTCCATCTAACAACTTAATAATATGCCGATCTCCAAGTCATACAAATGCGGAACATGCCAACTAAATATTAACAAAACTCAGACTAGTATTCTTTGTAGGTCTTGTGATATGTGGTTTCATACAAATTGTGTAAAAATTGCTGATGATACACTTCCTTTGCTAAAGGAGTGCAAATCATTCTTTTTTTGTTGTGCCCTGTGCGAGGATGTGAACATATTACGTTCTGAGATAAGTGAACTTAATATCGCCTCTTGACTAAAAATTATGAAGATTTTTCGTTGCTGAAAAGATTCTTGGATAATGCTGTTATTGATTTTAAGTCGGAGCTATTATCATGCCGCAATGAATTACAGTCTGATATTGCGTCCTGCAATAAACGCATTGATCATATTAATTCCTTTACATCATTGAAAATAAATACTCTAGAGGATGAAACTAATGTTTTTTATAAAAGAATTAACCGCAGCGATATTGTTATAAATGGGTTACCGGATGGCTTGAATGATTTGGACTTAATTATAATTAAAATTTGCAAGCATTTTAAAGTTGATTTAACAGCTAGTGTTATATGTATAACCATAAATCAATCCTTGTTAAATAACGTGGCAATTGATCAGCTTATGAAACTATATTTCAAAACTGAGTCACTTTCGCCCAGAGATCTTATTGGTTGAGATATTGATCGTCGGGTCTACTTGAAAAACCATTTTACACCAGCTGCAAGTAAATTAAATTCCCTGTGCATACGTCTCATAAGATTCAAATCTATTAAAAAATTTAAAATTCTTAACACCGACAAACCAAGAGTTAAGATTACACTGCTGGATGACAAAGATGTTATTTATAACTTCGATGAATGTTCATCACTGCTACATAATAACGTTGGTGCTGCTACTTCCAATCATCACTTTAATTCATTTCAAACACAGAAAGACTTAATTTGGTAATAATTTTAATGTTTTATTTCTTATTGTAAATAATGCACGGCATACACTTTGAACTGATACAAATTAATTTAGTTTTAAGATTATCAATACACTTCGTTTAAAGTCAAATTTTCAGGTACTTTCAATGTAGCTGCTACTGGCACTATTATATACATAGTAAGTTCAAAACTAGGTTAACTTTGAATTGACACATTTTGTATGTTATCCACGGTTGCATTATATAACTTTTACTTACAACAAGCTTTTAAAGTTAATATATATTAATGTTTTCTTTTTAAGTTTACACATTTGTAAAAAACAAATTTAATACTTTATATTATAAACGCTTGCCCTCTCACTTATTTCATTTATGGTTCCCCGCTGCTTTATTCATGTTTGGTTTTGATGTCTTTTAACAATAATATTGGCCTGTTTTTTAGTGGTCAGTGTTTTAAATCTACTTGTTACCGATATAAGGATGAAATAACAACAGGCCATCTAAATTGTCAAAGTATGAGACCGTCAGTCAACTCCACTAAATTTCCTGAAATTGAAAAAACTATTAGTGATTCAGGTTAAGACGTATTTGCTATTTCTGAAACCTGGCTTAAGCCCTATATATCAAATCGTGCTGTAAATATTGATGGCTATAAATTCTACAGATTTGATCGCTTGCAGACAAGAGGAGGAGGAGTGGGTATTTATGTCTTACAATATTTCAAGTCATGTGTGCCTGATTCATGTGAATCATTATTTATTGAATGGTCTTTAAATAAAACCAAATTCATTTTTGGTGTAGTTAGTCTTCCCCATGGTGACTTAGTTACCTTCGAGGAAGCTCACTTTCAACTTTTTTCACAATATTCTAATATCATAATCGTTGGTGACTTTAACTGCAATATGTTTAATCCTAACAACTCAAATAGATTTCGTTCAATGTGTTTTAGACTTAACCTTAGTATTGTTCACAATTCCAAACCAACACACTTTGATGTGCAATATGGATCCTATTCCTTGATTGATATGTTTTTAGTCAGTGATAGATCGTTTCTCAACTTTTCTAGTCAGTACTGTTGCCCTGGTATTTCTCATCATGTTCTAATATGTGCTTGTTTTAAATTTGAAATCAGTTTTGCTGAAGAAATTATTGAATACAGGGATTACAACAATATTGATTGAAATATCTTTTTTTCTTATTTAGATAATTTTGATCACTCTGTTATTTATAACAACACTAATATTAATACGATCTGTAATAGTGTATGTAGCCTCCTTCGTGACCTATTTTGCTACGTCCCTCTAGTTCGTAAAAAGATTAGTGAGCGCAAAAATAATTGGATTAAATCAAAGACAATTATCTTATCGTGTTCTCTAAGAGACTTGGCATTTTATGTGTATAAAGTTAACAAATCATATCCCAACTGGAGAACTTTCTGCAAGTATCGAAATAGAGCGAAATCAACTATTCGTAAGGAGAGACTTAGCTACTTTAATAGAGTTTTTACTGAAACGGGTGCTGCTGAGATGTGGAAAATACTTGGAAAAGCTGGAAAATTTTGAAGATAGAGATTTTTCGTGGGCAGGAAACATTGATACCATTAACAACTACTTTGGTAATATTGGAAGTACTGCCTCTGACTCTGAAGTCAATCTTGATGATCATAACTTTACTGACAACCCTTTTTCTTTTGCCTGTGTTAATGAGACCGATTTGCTTAGAGCTATTAATAATGTTAAGTCTTCCTCGGTTGGCAATGATGGTATTCCAAATAAGTTTATTCGTATTATCTATCCATAAGTTTCTAATCATTTGTTGCACCTGTTTAACGAGATTCTTACGCAATCTGAATTTCCTGCGTGCTGGAAGACAGCTCATGTTGTCCCAATACCGAAGAAAAAACTTGTTAAGGATTTAGAAGATCTTCGTCCCATTTCTATTCTCCCAGCACTTTCGAAAGTAATGGAAAATATATTTTTAAAGAACAAATTTTGAGAGTAGCAGAAAACAAGATTTATAAAGCCCAGTACGCATTTAATAAAAATCACAACACCACCTTCTTGCTTCTTGACCTTACGGAATCCATTCGGAAAAATGTAAACACTAATAAATTAAGTGTGCTTTTGTCCTTAGACTTATCTAAGGCATTTAACCACCTTAACCATTTTACAATGATATGGAAATTAAGAAGTCAGTTCGGTTTTCTAGGCCAGCCTGTAAACTTGTGTTTTCTTACCTCTCGGACAGGTCGCAGTTTGTCTCATTGAATAATAGTTTGTCATCAGTAATTTCTCTTAGTTCTGGGGATCCACAGGGCTCGGTTCTGGGACCATTGCTTTTTATTCTATATATTAATGATCTTCCTAGCATTATTTGTTCTGATATTTGTAAGCCTTACTGCTTTGCTGATGATGTAGCTTTATTTTTCTCAAGTAACCATGATTTTTGTGACGTGTTAAAGAGTAATATTAATTTTGTTCTACAGAATATTTTTGAATGGACGAAAAAAAAACTCTTTAACAATAAATGGCATTAAAACTAAGGCAATGATGTTTGGTCCCACTGATAACTTTTTTGACATTTATCTTAATAATGTCAAAATAGAATTTGCTGCTCAAATGAAATGTTTGGGTGTCATTTTGGACGGCAAGCTTAATTTTAACTTTCACATAGATCTTATTTCTAACCGAATTATTTTAATATTGCGTAAAATCTTCTCAACAAACATTTATTTACCGCTTCATATTAGATTCAGATTAGCTTATGCTCTATTGATGCCCCATGTTAACTACGGACTTGAAGTTATCTCTTGTACATCATCCACTAATATTCACGGCATATATCGTGTTTTAAATAGGATTATTCGTTTTGTGTATAACTTAAAGAGGCGTGATCATATTTCGAGCCACACCTTAAGATTTCTAGGCTGTTCTTCTATGAACTTCATTAAAATGCGTTTTATAAAATTATTAAAACACATCAACCGCGTCCACTTTATGAATCAATATTTTTTTCTCACTCAACTAGGAATCCTCAAATAATAATACCAAGAATTTCCTATGCTTTTTTTGAAAAATCATTTTTAGTAAGAGTTGCGCGCTGTTGGAATTATCTATCTAATAAATTGAAAATTTTTTCATATTCCAATAATTTTTTTCGTTTCAAACTAATCGATCTTTTAAACACCACACTAATTGGGTCATTTATTGTTAATTTTATTATTAAATGGAATTTTTGATTTTTGCGTCTGGGGAGCCAATGAATAAATAGATAAACTGCTATATATTTAGTTGTTATTCATAAAATTTAATTTTAATGAATTTAAATTTTGTAAATTGTTTACTGCACTTAAGTTATTTATAATATGTCAGTGAATTATCATTTTTCTCTTTGTAATATGCTATTTAGGCCTTATAGGCTTATATTACATGAAATAAATAAAGTAATATAAATAAATAATACGTATTAAAGTACGCCAACAGTTTTTGTCAAAAACTCTTGTTTAAACACTTTTAGTGAAAACAAAAAAATTTCTACGCCTCATAATAAGTCAGATGAGTCGAAAATTTCACTTTTAATATCATTTATTGAACAATTGCCAGCTGTTCCCTCGCATTATTGTCGCAATAAAAGAAATAAGTTATATGTATTCCTCAACACGATTGCTATACTCGTACTAAACATTTGAAATATATTCTTTTGAAATATTTTCAATAAGCAATTTCATATCGGTTTTCACATACCTAAAAAAACAAATGCGTCATTTGTGAAATCATAAAAATCTTGATAGCGAATCACAACTTTTTTTAGCGCAAGCAAAAATGTAAAGAAATATTTTTAGAGGATCAAAAACATAGTAAACCCAATTCGTCAATGTTATGTGCTAGCCTTGACCTCCAAAAACACGCCCCATGGGAAGAGCGCAACATTGTAATGTTCCCGAAAGCATGTATACTACAATGAAAGCGTATACGAAAATGGCACCAGTAGTGCGATTCACTACTCGTTTTTAACGACTATCGCTTGGTTTAATTGACTTACCAACAAAATTGTCGTTTTTGCTATTCAGTAATACTTTTAACTATTTTCGTTGTTGCTTAAAATCATTTGTTATAGTTAGCGAGTTGCTCATAGTTAAAATAGCGACTATAATTTTTGCATTGTTAATTTTGCCAACGAAACGAACGACCTACAACATGTGTATGTAAATTTATACATACATACATATGAGCATAAACGTAGAAAATATATACATATTCGAACACAAAACAAATCTGTG